>JARFNW010132097.1:0-11295 GCA_031763155.1 Dirona albolineata | reverse complement strand
GATGTATGTGCGCCTAGAGCTATCATGTGATGGGATTGGGCGCAATATAAATAAATTTCATTATTATTATTATTATAGAGCATGTTATCATTGGTGAATGAATTAAAAAATCACAACTAAATCATAAATTTGTACTTACTACTAGTCTTGTACTCGTACCTGAAAATCCGGCTCTTTCCAACATTCTTATAGGATACCAAATCATAGGATGCCGTCCAACTGGCAGCAAAGCTTTTGGACACTGGTTGGTTAAGTCTGTCATTCTGGATCCTTCCCCAGCTGCCATGATGACGGCAGTCCATTCTCCAGGATTCAACATAATGATTGTTGTACTGTTGCAGTTTATCTCACGAACCTAATGCATCAATTTTAAAAACTTTGATTAAAATCAAAACCCAACCCAAGTCCCTGTTAACCTACACAAGATCATACTTTTTTTCGTTGTTAAATATCAAAGTAAATATAAAAGTAAAGGTCTCTAATGCTGTCACCACACTACACCTCTTGAGTTGGTCCATGCAGACATTCTCCTTACGTTTTTTTTAGATATTACATACCTTTACTTAACTTTCACTTGTGTGAATGATCTTTCTCACCAAGGTAGTCCAAAAATTATTGAATGCCTACTGGAGTTAACCGAGTGTAAAATCAGAAAAAATCAACGCTTTTACTTTTAAATGCCTAAAAACTCAAAACATCCTTGTATCATATTTACGGTGAAAACAGTGTAGGAAATTAGTCAATCAAAAATAAAAGACAGACAGGTAAACAAAGTTGAATAATCAATCTTCTTTTATTTTTATTTCATCAGCAAACGTTTTCATTTTAAAGTTAAAAGCTAATTTACAAAGTCTATTACAAGACGTCTATAGTATGTTGTACTACTATTAGTATTGGATTTACTTGATTTAGATATATATATATGAGAATGAGAAAGAACTTGATTCGATTAAGTAATTTTACACCAATCTCTTTCCGTCATGCACAGTCCAGACAATAGATTATATATAGTATTATAAATTATAGTCTAGTCTAGTCTAGTATTGGCATTGGAGTTGAGGTGGCCTAGTGGTTAGGACAGCGGACTCTCATGGCGAAGGTCACTGCCACTTCGTTGTTTTTCTTGGGCAAGAAACTTTACTCCAATTGCCTCACTCGACCCAGGTGTAAAAATGAGTACCAGCTTACACTTACAGCTGGGGAAGTAATCTGCGACAGACCAGCGTCCTATCCAGAAGGGTGACGTATTGTCAATTGTCACTTAGTCCGTTTCACGCTACGGAAACCGTGATAAGCTTATTATGGGCCTCATCATTCATGGCTCGAAAGGACTTTACTGGTATTAGTCTGGACTAGATAGATGGTATTTTGTCTCTCACTCTCAAGCCAAGCAGTGGTATGATTGATGATTATGACGAGTATGAATGAGTATGAGTATGAGTATAGTATGATGAGTATGAGTATGAGACTAATATACTAATGAGAGCTAAAATTGCTCATCCTTGCATCAGCGTCAACAAAATCACAGCGAGCACAATATTTAAAAAACCAAATTGATCTTTATAATAACACATTATTGTTTTCTATCTATAAATAAGTTTCCCTTGCTTTTCTCTTACTTCTATATTCCGAAACTAGAAAACCCAATAAACCATAAGGTTGAATAAAGTTGAATTAGCAGTCAGTTCATTCGTAGCGGTAGGTATCAACTTTCAACGAGGGATGCCAGCCAGGTGGATTATTTGAATGGAGCTATTTTTCAAAAATGATTTTGGTTCCATATTAAATTCATCGAAGATGAAAGCCAAATTGGGCTACAGTTTAACAGTGTATGTTGTTTTGCCTTCTCTCCACCCATACACATTGTGAAAAACATGACAGTATCAGGCCCAGAAAGATGT
The DNA here is from genome assembly GCA_031763155.1 of Dirona albolineata. Classification (NCBI taxonomy): domain Eukaryota; kingdom Metazoa; phylum Mollusca; class Gastropoda; order Nudibranchia; family Dironidae; genus Dirona; species Dirona albolineata. Next base: position 9,394 of record JARFNW010132097.1, on the reverse strand, counting down.
TCATCCCCTTAATGACACAATAAGCCGCACACATTCTATGTTGCTGGTGATGTTAGACCGTAACAAATGACATGGCAAGTGTTTACTTCCTCAGTCATAAACGTAACGGACTTGCCCAATATGAGGACAAATAAGAAAAGGAGGTGCGTGTGGGAGCCGAGGAGATGATGATGATGATGACGACGACGACGATCTATATGATGATGATGTTGATGATGATGTTGATGATGATGTTGATGATGATGATGAAACCAAGGGTGCTAATAGTGCTATTGCTAAACATAACCTAAAGTGACACATTTTATCAGATGCTAACCTGGCAAACCTAACTCAATCACATTTTTTGAGTAATCTCCCTGAACTCATTACATTTTCCAAAGCCAAACAATCATAATATTAGATATAGAGTCTAGATGTGTGTGTGTGTGTGTGTGTGTGTGTGTGTGTGTGTGTGTGTGTGTGTGTGCTCTCAAACTCTGTTTTGCCGGCACCATACTGTAAAATTGTAATGCCCCAATTACTTTTGTGTACCGCACATCATTGGAATTTGGAGGAGACTGAGTGACTGAACACAAATTTGCCTCTGGGAGTCGGGAGGGTCTGGAATCGCAGTGCAGCATCTTTTGAAACATTAATTTACCTGTAAAATCGAGTTATGTGGCCATTCTTTATTTCGTACGCAGTGGGCTCACCACCTGCTCGTGTTAACTCCTAGTGCAGAGTATTTCTAGCCATGTGTTAGGTGATGAGTGGTGTAAGTCCTCACTGACATTTTGATTTACTTCCGTTTGTCATGTGCACCCTTCAGAGCTTTACATTATTATTACATGTGTATCTAAGAAGCGTTTCCTCAACCACAGGTGGCCAGTGGCCCATGATATGAAGCAATGAAAGTGAAGAAAGCCGAAGTAGAGAACATTTAATAGGCCTACATTTCCTGGGCCCTTTTGTATGGATTATTATACTGGATATTGAGAACAAGAACAAATTAAAAACAAGTTTAAATAATTATATTGAGTTATTGAGAATCTCTTCAAGTTCAAGCCCAATGTTTAACCTACTGTATATTTAATAAGTCATTCTATACCACCACCATAATATGGCCCTGGAAACTTGAAACCTTAAACATTTTTAGTTTAAAGAACTACATGAGTCCCTTTCGACACTGTGGCTCAACCTCTAGTATCAGTAAGTGGGCTTGGTCATATTTAATCAAGGCATTATAGTATAACCTGTATTACAGTAAAGGTCCATCTGCAATATGACTTGTGGGGCAGAGTCTTGAAATCTCTGAACAGTTCCAAAGAACTGTAGGACCCAGACCTCGACAACAGAATATGTGGGGGGTAAACCCCACCCCCCCCCCCCCCAACATATACAAACACTAAAAGCTAAAAGCTTACAGCATTCTTTCACCATTAAAATTTCAATTGGAGGTATTTTCGAGTTGAGTGACCAATTTCGAGTTGAGTGACCAGGAAAGTAAAGATCAGCAAAAAAGAACATAATAAATAATAATAATATTGTAACTCCTCCTGGAGAATTACCGTTACAAAATTGGGAGAAAACCTTGAAAAAATAAATAAAACAAAAAGTTTATATATATATTATTACATATGCAGTGTTTATTTCAATTCAAATTACAAAGTTGGATAACAAATTCATTATAAAAATATATAAAAACTAAAAAAAACAGCAAATCACTCACTACAAATTAAGGCGAGAGGAATTAAGATTGCATTCAAATTCCATAAATGCATACATTAGTCTGAGAGAAATGAAACTGTAATTAGTCATATTATCATTGGATTGGCAAATATGTACAGCCATATTATAATACATTACATCCTCCCCAAGCTGCCTATTTCCATAATTGATAATATAATAATAGTAAGCAATAGTAAAATTAAAACAACAATAGTAACCGTTCAGAATATACCTCTTCTTTTCATCATGGCGCAAAAAAAATATATCCAGCAGAAACAAACTTTTCACCATTTTATCACAAAAACTTCTAACACTTGCACACCCTGCCTCAGCTACTATTACCTACTACATATGCCCTACCGTACTTGCTTACTAATACTACTACTGTGTATATTCCATGGCAAATGTAAAACGCTTAGAACATGGCAATGATCATGAATAAGCGCTGTACAAATGAAATGTACATTAATCACATCCTACTCAACCATTTTCCAGCACAAGGCAGCATCCTTGCTGAAAATAAAACAAGAGTCAGAATATTACCTTGTTCGTGATAATGGTTGTACCGTCGTCACAAAGATATCAACCGCCATCAAAAGTTTCAAAATGTTCAACGAAGCCGCACTAAAACTTTTGCATTGCATAATATTATGTAACAAATCACAGCAGTTAATTATCAATCAACATCGCGACAGCAAAACTTGGGAAAATCACATTCAATTCAAAAAGTAATCGAAGAAGGTCCAACCCTAATGGCAGAGAATACAGTATAGATTCAAGATACATATATTGAGAAATATTCTAGACAATGACATTACACTCAACCCACAGCAAAAATGTGTCTTTCAGTGACCCATAGAAATAACGGTGTACGAGCAAATGCAAGACACTCTGAAGATGTTCCCAGTTTGGTTAAGAAGAAATGGACAAAGAATTCTGTCAGATGCCGAAGTGATTAACTTGAGATGCAAAAGACATTGGTTCATAGAATTGAAATGCTGAGATACTATTACTATCTCAAAATGAAGCCATAGAACTTGAACATCTCTGTTCATCAGAGAATCACACCACACAACGCAGTTCAACTAAATGCAATGTGTTTTTTGGTTCCCCTGTCACTCACTGCACAGCAGAACAAGACATTCATTAGCACCAACCAGTAATGTGAACACGCCACTGCAAATTGAAGCATTGAGCTAACAAATGCACTGATCATAACGAGCAGGCATTGGAACATGTATTGGAGAATCATATAGTCAGAAAATGTATCAACTTATATTGTAAAAGTAAAAATGTTATGCAATTCATAATCTCCATGTACATACTACCTATACTACCAATAAAGTTTTTGTTTGACAGCAGTTGATAGACAGTAGGAAAATAATACAGTGTCTTTGTCCATTCTTTTTCTAACACTAACACTGCCCTTACCATACTATTTTTCAACTGATAATATATTATCTACAAAACGGTGAGCACAAGTGGCAGTGTGCTTGCAGACCATTAATTTCCCGAAAAGTACTTGAACTTCAACTTCAAGAGCAAATTGTAACTGTAGTCTAGTAGTATTACTAAACGCAAAATAATGAAACAATGCATAGGCAAAGACAATAAAAAAATGAAAGATAAAGTGGTTATATTGTCCTTATCCCTGTACAACTAATGGCTCAAGGATTATACAACAAGTACAAGATTTATCTCCCACTCCCAGCAGACTATGTCATTCAAAGTCCTAACTCCCCAGGGAGCATAGAGTAGACCAGCCTGTAAGGTACATCATACTGACATGACCTTTATCTGCCTTTAGCCGGGCATTAATTCGCACTCCACTTGACTCAAGTGAGGTCAAATGAGTAAAGAGTCTTTCTCAAGGACTCATTAGGCCTAGTAGCATTAGCATTGCCACGATTCAAACCAGGGATTTCATAATTATGTATTCATGTAATTATTGTATTATGTTTAAGTCATGTCATTAGAACAAGTACCTGGAGGTTAATTATATTCAGAGGTGCCACAGAAACCAATAAACTATAAATATCATCTGAACTTTCAGCGATCATAAAATTTTTAAAGCTAGACCTTGAACCCTTCAGGCTGTTTTAAAAACGCCTGAAACTAGAAGTCAGACGATTTCCCGACAAGTGGTCATCTCTGAATATTACATCATTTTTCAATTGTAGTAGTGGTTGCTGACAACATCAACAGTTGTGGCTGAAGGGATTCAAAAGTATCCAAAGTTGTAATCTTCTTCAAATGTATTTTGAAAACTTTAAGATAAAATTTAATACTTCTTAATATAGAATTTTCATCATTGGTCAACAAACTAATTTTCTCATGGCGGCCATTATTGAATTGAGTCACTGACATGGATTCGAAGTAGGATGTGAGAAGCAGTGTGATAAGAGAAATAAAAACCGAGCAGTTCAGGTAGCAGGCCGAGAGATGGTCTGTCTCTGTGTTCACTACTTCATCATACTTGCAATCTGACGGGAAATGATCTGCTGAAGAAACAATGTCAGACTGAGACATACTCAGAGAATCCTCTGACTGTGAATCTTGAGAGAGGTTGAGAGAATTAAAATAAGAAGCACTGTTCCATCCTGAATCAAGAACGTTTTTCATTTCAGCAGTTGTGGCCAAATCTAAGGCTGTATTCCCCAGCACAGTCTTGGTCTCCAGGAGACGTTTTCCTCCGTATTTCAATAACAGTTTACAGATTTCCACATGGTTACTCAAGACAGCTGAATGAAGAGGTGTGATATCCTGGAACCCCAACGCATTTATATCTACATTGTTGGAAATACTGTCTTTCCTCTGGAAAAAGGATCCTAAAGTGTTGGGGGGAACAAATTTAAGAAGAAGTTCCACACAGGCATATTTTCCATGATGGCATGCTTCGTGCAAGGGGGTCCACCCATTGTTGTCCTTCAAGTTGACGTCCGCACCTGGGACAGATAATAAGTTTTTCAATTTGACCACGTCACCTCGGATGGCGGAACCATGAACAGCTGATTCACCTTTCCCATTTTTTTTATTAACTTTCAAAGGTGTCAAGTTCTTCTCATACTGAGTTGAACATTTTTTCTCCAAAGGGTGTGAGACAGTAGCTGATTTTTGAGCTTCGGCTTGTTGACTTGAAAGGGGAGGTAACAGAAAAAAATATTGGGTCACGATGTTCCTGAGAGATATGTCCCTAACCTGGATACTGTTAACGAGGAGATAATCATTGAAGAATGAAAGTATGGCTGCTGTTAGCATTGTGCGAAACCATGCAGGTTTGAATGATTGTATAAGAAAAACAATGTAAAATGGATCTTCCTCAGGACAAGCGTCTCGGATTGTTTTTGCAGTGTCCAAAGCAAATGACGTAACAGTGTCTGACAAGTACTTTCTGTTTTGCGTATTCCATTGGACAGATGACAGTCTAAAACATTCTGCCACTAAGCTGATGAGAATGGACATGGAATGAATGGCCCTGGACGCTGACTGTGGCCGAGACAGAACAGCTTCAAACACTTTAAGCAGTAACTTGGTTTTGGTGTTGTGGTTAACAGCCCGAGAATGAGACCAAAGCCACTTCACCAATAAGCATTCTTTCTCGATCTCTTTATCTCTATTTTGCAAACAGAAGTTAAAGTTCATCTCAAACACTGCGACGGTAAATTCAAGTAGAAGAAAATGACCATCTGGTTCTGAGACTGATGATATTTCCGTTAGTCCTTGGATCAAATTACACAGAAAAGTTTGATCAGTTGAGATTTCAAAAAAATCAGAAAACACTTTTACCATGGAGGGACTTGTAGGGGGATGGTTCTCTGCCCAGGACATAAGATCTGAGAATGTTTCATTTTTCACCGTGATATCACCACAATATAATAAAAGGACAAGCTGCTTGAGTAAAGCTGCGTTGGGCTGTCTTGCCAGGGTAGGACGTCCATGATCCAAAGCAGTGTTGTGAAAGCCATTTTGTCGGGAAGCTTCCACCCACTGCGACACAATGGGAGGCAAAGAGTGTTTCTGGCTGGCGTTTGATGCCGTAGGGTTTAAAGTAAAAGACAAAGGCCATGACACATGAGGTAAAAGGACAAATCGAACAGGGTCTTCATTTTTGTCTGGCACCAGGTGATCCTTTTTGGACACAGGTGTCGATCCTTCCATTTTAGATGATGTTTTGACGGCCATTTGGACATTCTTTAGAATGTTAGTGAATTTGTTTTTATCGTTGCCCTCCAGATGTGCCCCTTCATCAAACAGCTGACCCTGCTCAGAACTGTCACTACTACAATATTTACTTTTTCCATTTGATTCCGTTTCAACGACTTCCATATTTGCTCCTTTCTTTGAAATAGCAGTTTCTGCTCCTATGATGTTAAACTTTTTTGAGAAAACAGGTTGATCATGACAAGCACTGGTAATGGCTAATGCAGTTTCAGAATTATGACCTAAAATATTTTCAAATACATTCCTCACAGATTTTGACTCTCTATATTTAAAATTTTCCTCATTGATCTTCATTGCAGCGGTTTCTTGAACGTTCCTTTGACCACTTCTTGCAGCTTGTGTGGTCTTTTCATGATTGCTGTCACTAGTCAAAATATTTTCACCTTCAACTCTGCTGGTATTAGGATTTAGTGGAGCATTCCTTATTTCTGACTCGCCTTCACCTCTGTCTGGTTGAAACAAAGAAAAAATACACAACTTTTTAAACTTTAGCAAATGTGACAGTGACAGTAAAAACACATTTTAAACAATACAGAAATACTTTATAAAGACTTGCCAAAAAATAAAACTCTAATAAAATTCTATTATCATGTTATTATTTTCTGATTGCACTGTCTGAAGATGTCCAGTCATTTATTTTTTTTCCTTCTACGTGTCTCAAGGCCATACCAAATAAGTCCCAAGTCATGAGTTTCAGATCAGAGAAGCAGGACGAATAACAATTTAAAAAGTCAGATGTCAGCTTCTTGGCCATATATTAAACGTCATCTCGCTGCACAATCAAACACAAGCTTCAAACCGCTTCCACTTCTCAAAAGTGGAAAAGATAAGCGTTTACATTACCAATAATATTAACAAGACAATGTTGTATTATTATCATTTACCCTACCAAAATTTGGATATCCAACTCATTTCAATGGTGGCAACACATACCCTTCGTAAAACGACCTTTCACATTCATACGAAAAAAAAAGTGACTCAGTCCCAATGTTTAACTATTCAATTAATTTAACTTCAATGTTAAAATAAAAAGCCTCCGTGGTTTCAACTCATGTTTAGTCCAAAATAATTTGGATACCCCAGCAGCATTCAATTTTCCAATTGACAAGTATCAACTTCAACCCAACTTATTTTTAAAATACGATAATCTCAAGGGAAATGAATGAGAGGATTATTTGAAGGCAGACTACCACCAGGCAGTTTGGGGTCAAAATACAAACAGTGACCTGTGATTCGTGATGGGATAGTAATGAGAAAAGGAGAAAAATTCAGAAACATTTCAATAATTGTCAATGTTACAGTTAAAGATTTCACCTACTAAACAGTGTCAGTGGAATACTTTAACTTTGTAGCTCAATGTTTTGTTTTGTTTCAATAGCCAAACCCTTTTCTCAAGGCAGTGTTGGGATCAACACCATGCCCAGCATAAAACAACATACACTGGTCACATGCAACACAAGATGCAGTTTTTAAGATGACAAATACATTTTCTGTCAGTCTTGACATTTACCCACCTCAACTATAATAGGAACAGGGGACCAAAAACCTGGTCAAACTTAAAAATTTAATCAAATTAATAATTTAAATAAAATTTTAACAGACGGAACTAGAAAGCAACAGAAGGCAACTAAGAAGGCATCATTTATGTTATGGGATGCACAGGTCTCATGTTCGAACCTTACGCCAATTGATGCTCAGGCGCTTTTACCGCTCAGTCCCACAAGTCCTATCTCAGATGGACTTTACATCTGTGGGCGCTGCCTTTAATGTAACCTTACATTACAGTAACAAAAGGGTGTTTAATTAAAACTTTCCTGAAAAACAAGAACAAACACAAAAAATCAATATTAATACATATTCTAAAACAAATAAAAAATGTCTTACGGGAACCACCATTGGACGAAGGAAGACCATATAAATAAATATTTGGAAGTAAGCGTGGTGATTTGTATCTCCTGGAGGGTGTCAGTTGAGCAAAGTTTAATGATGCAGTATCAATATCATTTGTTCCATTTTCTTCCAATACGATCTCACTTTGAAAATCTTCGCTATCACTTTCACATGGAGGATAAACGTTGTCAATTTCAGAAGTTTCATTGTTTAGTAGTCCAGCCTGTGCCTGAGGCTGATAGATACTAGCAGGTAACGTCAACTGTTTACATAAACCGGAGAACTGTCTTTGAATGCTTTGTCTCTTTTGCTCGGATAGATTCAATTTATTTACCTCGTTTCTTTCTCTCTCTTTCATTTCCTTGTTATCTGAGGTCAAGTTACCAACCCCACCTGTCTTTGATCCCTCACACTCGCACATTTGTGTTGCTGACTGGTTTTGGGGTTTTGAAATCATTGTAAATTGTCCTACTTTACTCCCCATTTTGTCAATGTTTAATGTTTTTGACTGACTATCCCACGGTAGTCTTGAGTGAGGTGTTGGTAAATTCGGATCTAAATATTCCAACACCAATTTTTTGGGTATTTTAGATGGTGTTACATCATGGTCAATGTAGGTATCTTGGGGGTCGTGTCTCTTTCTTTTAATGCTTTTTGGCACATTCTCTGTTCCTTTTGTGGTAGGCTTTGTGGAGGGAGTACCTGAAGACGATTGACATGGAAGGTGAGGACTGGATACTGCTAATTCCATATGCTGGGATGATGAAACAGGTTTGTCAACACAATTCGCATACTTCAAGCTTGTATGGGTTTCATTTGCAACTGGCTTTTCCCCTGTTTGTTTCGTTGCAGAAATCGCTGAAGAGGGCTGGCTTGAAGAGGGAGAAATTTTGACTGACACTCCACTATGATCTGATGATGATGCGTCTGTGTTGGTGGGATTTGTATCTGACGAGCTTGACACAGTTTGGCTTACAACTGGTTTTCTGGAGGACTGCCCTTTAACTGTTTCTAGGAGTTTGCCAGACACGTTTGGACTCTTATCCAGTGCAGATGCATTAGATGCAGGCAATTCAGTCGCGATGTAGTCAAACGGATCAGGAAATGGATCCTGAAGAGGATGCAATCAAAAAGAGAATAAATCAGGATTTTCTTCTTCTTTGTAAAGAGAAGATTTCATGTACAAATATTCATAGCCTGCAGTTGTAGATTATTAACATTCAAGGATAAGAATGAGTTTTTATTAAATATTAGTAGATTATTAACATTAAGGGTAAGAATCACTTTTTATTAAATATTAGTAGATTATTAACATCAAGGATAAGAATCAGTTTTTAACTGATTGTTAGCCATCTATTTTATGAAAAACAGTCACTAGTACTAGGAGTAGCTACTAGCCATTCTAATCTCTTCAATATTATTTCATGGTTAAAAGCGTTATCTCCTTTGTTGGCTGGCCTCAATACATAATAGATAGATTACAAAGAGTACAAAATAAAGCCTCTTTGGTAAAATTCCCTCAGTTTCTATAACTGTCTGGTGAACACCTGAGGCTACATTACCATGTTGTCTGGTC
>JARFNW010132086.1:0-11296 GCA_031763155.1 Dirona albolineata | reverse complement strand
CAGGAAAAATACACATTCTAACGTGGTTGGGATGTGTATTATCATGAAACCTTGTAGTAACGACACCCCCGGATAACGACATAACTTTCCGGTCCCGGGCGATGTCGTTATCCGGAAGTTGCACTGTAGTTTGATTGATATTAGAATATTTAAAACACGTTTTCAATTTTGTTATTGTTGATGTTGATGATAATAATAATGATGACCAGCACTTTAAATCATTTATTACGTCGCTGCTTTTCCAATATTGTTGTGCCTGTATTATTGAAGAATTCATCTATCTTTTATTGCCATTGAAATTTGTGACGTTTTTGTTGTTGCCCCCATTTTAAAATGGGAATGATTCCTGATTCCTGATTCCTGATTCCTGACATTGCTCCAACTGCAACACATTTTTCTTCTTTTAATCCGAGGTGGACTTTATATTCAGAGGTCCTCTTGGTTGTAAGCAGCAGTGTCATTGTCGTCCCTGTCCAAGAATTGTAGTCATGTCTGTCAGGTAGTGAGTGGCGTATTAAGTGTTGAGTGTTATCTTCCCGCCCGGGGCAAATGTAAAACTCTTAGAGCACTGAGTTGATTGTGATTAAGTATAAGTGCTATATAGATGTACATTTACATTACTATCAGGCTGTGAGTGGTGTATTAAGTGTTGAGTGTTCCGTTGCTTTCCCAGGGCTTAGAGTAAAGGGCTTGGAGCATGGTGATGATTGTGGATAAGTGTTATTAAAATACCATTTATAAATAAATGATTTGTTCACCTGTTCCTTGAACCACACTCTGTACCTGTATATTTCCACCAATTCAATGAATGCACCTGGCACTGCATCGCAAATCTAAAGATGAGGAGGAATGAAACCGATTGAGAGCATTTCACTGAATTGCACCCTTGGGAAAGTTAGGCACCTTACCGATAATAATGTCTCATGTTATCTTATTTCTGTGCATATGCAAACATATTGAATTTTATGTCATATCCAATATTAAAGTTGATTTATACTGTGACTGGGATGTGTGTATGATGTCATTCATTATTTGCCTTTTGTCTTCCTGTTGAATTGAAAGACTGTTGATGTTTGTTGTTATCTGTTCTCTATAGTACTGTGTAAGGACCAGCTCTGTGTCTGGCTGAGGACAATGTACAAGGCAGAAGGCATCAATACACTGACCCAGGTAAAACGTATCCAGGTCAAGTGCAAGTCTGTGCCCCACTAGTACACATGGCCTGATACAGAGCTGGAAAATCCATGGATCAAGATTTTTTAAGGCAAGCAGGGGATCAGCCCACTGTGCCAATAAACCTTGTTTGGTACAAGAGGCAATACAGCCAAAGTCAGAATAGATAAAATAAATCAAATGAAATGGGTTTCAAAAGAAACTATTCCCAATTTCAAATCTTAAATTTCAATATTTAGCATGTCTACCACCCACTTTTCTAACAGCATCCAAACGTGCAAAGTATGTTGAAATTAACAAATCAGAATCAAATTTAAAGTCACCCAAAATGCTTTGAAGAGAACGTATTAGGACCATCTTTGGAGTGCATGAGGTGTTTTTGGCTCTGTACATGATTATGTTCACAAGTATTAACATCGGGTGATGGTCCAGGCCATTCATCGTTTCCAAAGCAATTCATGACAAAGCCCCGCACACGAACGCCATTGCTAAATCACGGAACTGACGGTTCCGCTTTTGAATAACTCACACCAAGGCATGGAAAGACAACACTGATAGTGATAGGATTAATCTCAAATAATATACAATTTTGTTACCCCCCCTTCGCATTATCACCACCAAAAGCACAACCACAATCATCACCTATCGCCACCACAATCATCATTATCACGATCAACACCATCATCATTATCATTATCACGATCATCATCACCATCACCAACATCATCATCATCATCACCAACATCATCGCCAACATCATCATCATCATCACCAACATCATCATCACCAACATCATCATCATCATCACCAACATCATCATCATCATCACCAACATCATCATCATCACCAACATCATCATCATCACCAACATCATCATCATCATCACCAACATCATCATCATCATCAATGATGATGATGGTTCTTGAGTAGTAAGCCCTGTAAAGCCATCGTCTTAGATGCCCTACATCTACAGTGTAATATGTCAGTAAATATCAAAATGACAACGCCTAGGGTTTTGAAGCGTTTGTTCCAGGTGAAGACGCCATGGCTGAGTGGTTAGGACATTGAAGTCTCATGGCGTAAGTTGTGGGTTCGCTCTGTAAGAAGCTAGACTCCAATTGCCTTACTCGACCCAGCGGTAAAAATGGGTACCAGCTTACAGCTGGGGAAATAATCTGGTATAGATCGGCGAATGAGGTGCATTGGTGGTCGAGTGGTTAGGCTACTCGAGCTCGGGAGGACCCAGGTTCGAATCCTGGCAGAAGCTACCGACGTTGAGTCATTGGGAAAGACTCTTTACAAATGTTTTCCTCACTCGACTCAGGTGAGAATGGGTAGAACCTACCCATCTACAGAGAATTATATTGTCAGTGTGTTAGTATGATATGCCTACAAAGGTTGCTTTACCGTATGTTCCCCATTGGGAGTTGAGAAGGATATATCTGATCAGGAGCTTCTCTTCACGTTACAACAACAAATAATAATAATAATAATAATAATACATAGCAAAGTGTTTATCGGTATAATGTATGGACCTCACGGTACATTGTTGTCCAATTTACTGGTAAAGAGGCTTGGGTGCAGTGGGCTCATCACCTGATCGTCTTTAATTTCTGATGCAGAGTCTTTCTAGCCGTGTGTAAGGTGATGAGTGGTGTTAGTCCTCGTTGTCATTTGTCATGTACACCATTCATAGCTTGCCATATGGCTGGCCCCTACACTGCTTTATGTGGTATAAAGGGGACTTGACAAACAACACCATGATGGTGTTGACCGCTAAAAAGAAGAAGAAGGAGGAAGAGGAAGATATTTCATTTAGATATATATATGTAATATATACGTGTTTCTACCCCAGATGTCATGTTCACTGTCCTGGGTTGTGGTGACATCCTCAAGTCGAGAACCGACGTGAATCCTTGCCAGACCGTGTCCAGGTGGAAATGTAACGACACCAAAGGTGCTGTGTCGTTGACTTACGTTGTTGTGTTCATGAAATTGTCTACAGTAATAATAGTATGATAGTAATGATATATTTCTATACTTAAATGATCAAACTGGAAGCTGGAGGTGAGAGTAGCATGAAATAGTCATTTGCTCTGGGTTTTATACATAGTAGGATGCCAACCTGCTTGTTCATTATTATTTTGGATGGTTGAGTGGTTTGGGCTACTCGGCTCGAGACCAAGAGGTCCTGAGTTTGAATCCTGACTGAAGGTCTGTGGGAAAGACTCTTTACTCATTTTTTTCTCACTCGACTAGAGAAATATATTGTCAGTATTGTTTAATATCAAGTCTAGCAGGTTCCTCTACTGTGTTCTCCCCATGGGCGTTGAGAAGGATAAGGAATGGCACAGCCTTCTGGGGAATAAATGATGAAAAGTCTGTGAGCCTGTACATAATATACAGTGTTATAGACGTTAAACCCATCTTTAGCACTATGTAAAATATTTAGAAAGTACTAATGTACACAAGTTTTAGCCTTGAAAATATGTTTTTGCATGTTTTTTATCATTTAACATTTTGTGTGTGTTGGTATGGAGAACACATTTTGCAATACCTAACAATAATATTGTGTCCTCTATACCAACAAGACTCTTATGCCTGCGTGTGACATTTTATCAAGGCTTAACTACGATTCTGAAGATGATTTTGTTTGCCTAACCAATGCATTTACAATTCCCCTCTAGCCTTGTGTTACTTACAGTGTGTCATGATGGCCAAGCAGACTCGCATGGCATAGGTCGTGGGTTCGAATCCTATCCCAGTCACCTCATTGTTTTTCTTGGGCAAGAAACTTTACTCCAATGGCCTCACTCAACCCAGGTGTAGAAATGGGTACCAGCTTATAGACGGGGGAGGTAATCTGCGATAGACCAGCGTCCTATCCATAAGGGTGACATATATTGTCACACTGTCTGATTCAAGCTACAGCACTGGCTATTGGCTTACTCTTTATATTTTTTTGTATTGAGAACACATTTTGCAATACACGACTTTATTTCTGGGTCTGACATTTTATCAGTACCTAACTATGTTTATGCCTAACCAATGCATTTATAATCCCCCCCTAGCCGTGTGTTACTTACCATGTGTCGTGTGTATATTTTAACATGCTGCGTTTTATTATGGAGCAGACATTGCTGGTTGCTGCTGGTGGTGGTGATGACAGTTACACACATGTTTTGCGTGTTTAATTGATTCACATTTCAGTGTCACGTGTCAATTGGAGCTAGGGAATAGAAATATATTAAATAAGAACAAATAAGTAATGGAAATAAGATGAAAACTTGTTGAGTAAATAAGAGACCCGTTGTATAGGTGCTTAATGTTAATTTTTATGACTTTGGTACAATTAGTACAGTTATTGCTAGTGTAAAAACTAATCTATCACTTTGAGATGCAGTTGTTCAGGGTTAATTTCTTTGAAAGTAGGGTTTGTTGAATCTGAAGCTACCTGAATTTTCAAGGCTTTGTCCGATAAATTCTATCTCTGTGTTGCAGTGACAGGGGAGGACGTTAAATGAAAAACTCTTTGAACGATAGCCAGCTACTCGATGACCTGAATATAAACTCTACCCATTATTGGTTTGATAATTACTTTCATATTATCGGATCAATTTTTAGCAAATTTTAGATACAAGTTAGTGGGATAATTGAATATCACGTTTTCTATAATTCAGGTTGCTAGATTTAAAATTGCCACAGTAATTCTTATCAATGATGAAAAGATACAAAAGTCTAACAATAACATAAACCTATTTTGAGAATTAACAAACCATCTTCAGTCTAACATATAATACCATTATGACAAGAGAAAGCATTAACAAAAATTTTATGCTGATGTCTTTTACTGAATTATTATATTATATATAAATGTTTGTGTGTATAATTAATGATACCAATTGACATATGACAATTAATCTTCACGCACTGATCCACCGTCGATACAGCTGCATTGTATTTTCTGCTGTGGTCATGTTAACCCTCATTGCACATGTTTTCCTTTGTATATAATATATTCAATATCATTATCAGGGATTAGAGCTCAGAGTGTGATGAATGCATAATAATAATAATATTATGTGTGCTTAAAAAGATTGCATGAACTTATATTTACTCTTCGAATCACCACTCATATTTTGTTGCGCAGGGATTGTTTTTCTTCTTCTCCGTTTTATTAATGGGTTATAATTATATTTGTAAGCAATATAATTTTACAGCTTTCCGTGAAAGAGATAATTTTTTCATTAAATTGATGCGACCTCTTCTAATGGAATTGACTTCTACCGGCTATTCAGCATTGGGCCGGTCAATGCTGTTATAACAGGATTTCGCTTTAGTTATCATTAGTCAGTTTCCACCAATTCTATTTTTAGAATGCATCAGGTCATACTAAATCTGAAGGAAAATAATAACAATAATATAGTGAATATGTAAGGTAACTTCAACTCCCACTTGCCAGACCCTAACTGAAGCTGAGTTACGATAATGATTGATAATTAATTCACTTTTATAGCCCCAGAATCCATTTCCAAAAATGCTCTAAAGCGCTTTACAATTTAAAAACATATTAGTATTAATAAATTATTATATAGATTCTAAAACAGAGTAGGGGAAGGCATCAATCTTAAAATATAGCATGGTTAAACACATAATAATAAAAACATCTCAAAATTATCAAAATATTTTAATGTAAGTTGTGATATTATAATCGCTATACATTTTAAATCAGGCCAAAATAGTTTCGGCATGTCGTCATCATTACGATTTAGAAAAAAAGTTGATCTATTTCATATTAAACGCATAATGCAGAAAACCTACAGCAGCAACATGCGGAATGTGAAGTCATCCAAGGGATAATAAACCCAGAAATAGAAATATATTATGTATGTATAGATTGACACGCAGTCGGCTCATCACCTCCTCGTCTTTAATTCCTGATGCGGAGTCTTTCTAGCCATGTGTTAGGTGATGAGTGGTGTAAGTCCTCATTGACATTTGGATTTACTTCCATTTGTCATTTGCTCCCTTCATAGCTTGACATATGGCTGGCCCCTACATTGCTTTTTGCGGTATAAAGGGGACTTGATAAACAAGCAACATGTATAGATTGACACTATCATATTCTTGACCTCGTTTTGATTAGTTTAGGTACATCAAAAAGTCAGAATTATCACCTTAAACAAGAAGTGTGAAAGTAGAAAGAAAAAGAAAACACTACAATTCAAATGTTGAAGGAAAACACACACATTCTGGTGTAGAAAGGATTTCAATAATTGTGTGGAATTCACTAGATTAATTGGACCAATTATAACGCTATGTCAATAAAATAACCTGTATACGCATAATCCTCTAACCCTGCACGTGTTCTACATGAAGAGTGAATTGTATAATTTACAGTTATCTTGCTGATTATTGAATATTAATGCCAATCACGAAACGTCACATTTTTGTCAATGTCACGAAGTGTCACAAAATATTACATTTTAACATGGAAAGCATAAAAAAATTGTCATTGAAACAAAATGTCACATTTTTACATGGTCACAAAATATCATATTTTATTTAACATATATATATATTTTAAAAAAGTCATTGTTACAAAATGTCACATTTTTGCAATGTCACAAAGTGCCCCCCAAAAAACGATCACATTTCAGCACCAGAATGTCATATTTTTTATTTTAAAAATAAAATTTCACATAATGTGTGGTAAGCTACTATTAGACACAAGGAAAATACAACCACAATTATAATTTAGAGTATAACCAAACAGTAACCAATAACATTATTAAACAACGACATAAAATATATCAATACACTTTGGTTGATGAGATATTTACATATAAATTGATCAAAGCTTCAATTGATAATTGATTATAAAGATATAAAAAGAAAAAAAACCCGGCTTAGTTTTTGTTATTAAAAACATGTAGAATGGTGAATAAGTAAAACGTAGAGTTAGATAGAGGAAGCTTAAAAGACGAATGCAACTCACAATACACACAAGCCAACCCATGTGCAATTGAACCGTGGCGTCTTAGTACTAGGCCCTAACCTGTTAACATGACCTCATGCAGAAATGTGCAACTATCTCTTGGTGTATGAGTATGTGGTAGATCCAACTGCATCCAACGATATTTGGGCCATGATAAAACGTAACGTGCAGACACGAACAGTTCAGCAAGTAGGAAGTAGCGGAAACATGAATCGGACGCTGCTGCTGGGTGGGCGAAAGGACGGATACATCTGCGTCTTTGACTGGAACACGGGTGATGTCACTTTCAAAGTGGAGGTGAGTTGAGTTTGGGTGGGGAGAGTTGTTGATGTCATAGGAAAAAAAGCCAGTTGAAGGCTTTTGTGGGAAATTTTTTGTGATGTGAGTTTACGTCTTTGGAATATTTATGTTGATGAATATGGTTGATTTGCCTTTATGTGTGAGTGTGTGTGTGTGTGTGTGTGTATGTGTGTGTGTGTGTGTGTGTGTGTGTGTGTGTGTGTGTGTGTGTGTGACAGTGTGTATGTATGTCATTATATTGTCAAAATGTGTTATTTATTTAGACAGAAAACATATATAACAAAGTGACATTTCCTTTGTGGATTGATAATTTTTTTAGCATCTTATCTTATCTTATCTTCAAAGTAGACTGAGCAAGAGCAAATGCTGTAAACTTTTCTAGAACCTATTTTTTTTGTTTTACGGGGTGGGGGAGGGGTAGGGGAGTTCTTCTGTGTCATGGATAGTGCTGTAACTTTGGGGTGGGATGTAGAGAGAGGTCTTAGGTTTGGCTCCTGAGAGGTAGGAAATGATCTCGGGACCTCTCAATCAACATGTCACATTTTTACATTTTACCCAGAAAAAAAGAAAAAAAAAGAAAAAAAGAAAACTACTTAGGTAAAAATCCCTCTCATTTTCCCTCCCACATGCTAAAAAACCCCTCTCATTTTCCTTCTCATTTTCCCTTTCCACCTCCAAGGCCCACGGCAGTAAAGGTGTCCTCAACATGATTGCCAACTCCAAATCAGACCAACTCATCTCGGCAGGCATGGGTAAGTCTACCAACTCTTGCCTTCTTTCCTTCTTTGTGTCGTCGGTGACAGATTGGTTTGGTCATTTGACTCAAACTACCCCCACCCCCGCCCCCACCCGCCACATACACGCACCACAGCTTCCACCACCTCCATTTTGTATTCCAGATAAAAGGAATGCAAAATAAGATAATGGTATTGTTATTATAACATTTTTTTGCAATTCCTTTATTCTGTTGGTTATCTTCAGTCAGCCGTTATTCCTTTGAAAATGTTTATGTAGACCCGCCGAAGCCAAGGGTGGTGTACAAATAGATATAAAAGGAATATAATGTTAGAGGCTTCTAAGAGGCAAGGACAAACCAAAAACAAGCAACGTTTCAGCCAAAGGCCTTCGTCAAGTGACAGAAAGTGACAATTACACTAAAACATCAAAGCAAGACAAAAGCGTGATGGCCGCCAATGCCTCTACGACAATGTCTCTCACTCCTTTGCTTTCCTCCGTCTTGTATTCCAGACAACATCATCAAGGTGTGGCGCCTCTACCCCTTTGCCCAGGAAGCCCTAGCCCCTCTCATGTCCTTCTACTGCGCCCACACCCCGTCCTTCATGACCACCATCAAGACCAGCCTGGGCGTCGCCTTCCAAGACCCGTCCACGGCCACCTTCAGTATCGTCTTGTACAGCTTGCCGGAAAAAAGTCAGTATTTTTATGGAGTGAATAAAGATGTTACTGAGAAAAGTCAGTATTTTATGAAATGAAAAAAGATGTAAATGAAAAATGTCAGTATTCTATGGAAAAAGATGTCAATTTTATACGCATTTTTTTTTTCTTTCTTTTTTTATGGTCTTATTTATATCAGTGTGTATACCTCCTTGTCATCTTTCTTTCTTTCCTAATAAAAGCCTATGATGTGTTTGAGTGTTAGGATATGACATCGTCATCAGGCTTTCGCTTCTAGAATTTAAAATTTTTGAACGTTACGTGACAGTTTCTGTTTATTATTGTCATTTGTGCTTGTCACTGAACAATACAAAAATGACGCATCTTTTGGAGATCACTGGCTGAGGATGAGCAATTCTAGTTAAATACCTCTATCAACTTTCTCCGTAATACAATGCATGTAGTTTCCCATATTTTCCCAGACTATACTGACATTCCTGATGTTACTTGCTATGTGTTTCATTTTTCCCATGTTATATGTTTTAGTAACTGGATTGTTTTTTTAACCCTTGGAATCAAAGATTTTTTGTTACCATGTACGGTTTGTTTCTTTTCCCCCATGTTATATGTTTTAGTAACTGGATGGTTTATGAAACCTTGAAAACAAAGGTTTTTTTGCTTCGTTGTTTTACATTTTAAGCTATACCGTTGTCTTATTTTGCATTCCTTTTATTTAACCTTGTGTAACATTTCCTGCAACAGAAAATTCAGGAACTCGAGAAGGACGTAAGTGGTTTTAGTTTGAATCTGAAGCTTGCTTGAGCAGATAATATTATACAATGACAGCAATTGTATTCATAGAAGTTCTCCCCATTCCCACATTTAGCCAGCAATACAGAAGCACCCTTTTGTTTTTACTTTGATGCATAATATAGTGGAGGGACAGGACTCTGGACGGGACGGGACACCGGACAACTTGGCACTGTCAGCTTGGTTTGGTTCATTCAGATAGTGGTGATTAATTCTAACCAACCGTATATTTTGCATGATGTTTATTGTGTATGTCAATCGCTGCTTGTACCACAATAATGTGGCCTGAAACAGACAAATAAAAATCATCTTATCTTATCTTATTATACCCTCTTTTTTGACGGTTAGAATTAATCATCACACTGTCTGACGAATCAAACCAAACCAAACTGCTAGTGCCAAGTTGTCGGATGCCCTGTCCCATCCGGAGTCCTGTCACTTCACTATGATATGTTATTTTCTTGCTCTGCTGTTAGAATGCTTTTTATTCATTGCAATTCATAATCGACGTCAGATGTGAGGTGGTTAGTCAGGGCATTAGTCCTACTAATTATTTATTCTTCTTTTTCCATGACTGTTCTTGGTGGTTATTTTTATGTTAGGGTGGGTTTATAATAGTAAAGCAAGAGGATGAAGTTAAAAAGTGGTCTTTTATTGGAAAATATGCCGAAAAGAACAATTGAAGGGAAATCATTATACATCACAGCACATCAAATTCATTAATACAATTAATAGCTTGTTATTTTATGTTTAAGCAAAATAAAGAAAGAATAAAGGCGTTTTGAATCAGTGGATTTTACAGAGATATGGTACCAGCATTATAATTTGTCCATTGAATTCAAGATGAATTTTGGATATTTTGTAAGGTGTCAGATACACTGAAAAGTTTCTATTTCTTAATAAGATCTTCCGTCTCTTTTCTTTTTCTCATATCACTTCTGAGCTATTTCCCCAACAAATGCACATAGTTTCATATTATGTATTCGTGTCTTACAAAAACTGGCACAAGATTACTGGAGTCCTAGCTATTTTTTCAATCTCACTTAAAGGTGAATTCTACCCTCTATTTTTTATATGTTACTATCAAGAGCACTTTTCTGTCTGAACATACAAGCACAGATTTCACACTCACATTCATAAACATCGTCCTTGTGAGCTCAATGGATTTTTGTCATCATTTGTTGTCTTAAACACGGGTTTGTAGTCCATATCTCATCATTTATCCCCCAACGGGCCGTGTCATTCAATGTCCTTCTAAACTCCCATGGGAACATACAGTAGAACAGCCTGTTAGGCTTTTCATACAAACATACTGATAATATTATTCTCTGCCTGTTGCTAGGTACTCATTCACAACTGAGTCGAGTGAGGACAAATGTGTAAAGCATTTTTCTCAAGGATTCAACATTTGTAACTTCACATCAATATATTATGAACATGTAACTCGAGACTTCTCAATCTCAACAAAAATCAGCTTGTTTTATAAACATTACCAAAATGTTTTTTAGGAAAAAATGACCACTTGACTTACCAGCATATATTATTCTCTATCCACCTTTCTCTGTCTCTCTCTCTCTCTCTCTCTCTCTCTCTCTCTCTCTCTCTCTCTCTCTCGCTCTC
>JARFNW010132075.1:0-11297 GCA_031763155.1 Dirona albolineata | reverse complement strand
TATATAAAGATCTAATACTTTCCTACAACCATGTACCTAATCATATTTATTATCGACTATTTTAGTAAATTAATATCTGTAGTATCTTAGTGAACGCTCGGTGTTGCATTGCCATGGTAGTATCTAGCAGATACCTCAGTTATTACCGACCACCAACCCCAAAACCACATGAATCATTTGACAGCGTATTATGTGTCAACTACTTTACCTTTTCTATAATTGATATATTGATTGCTCTATGCTTCTTATCAAAAAGTGTAGTAGGTTACTAAGTTACTATCATTATCATTACACACTGGTTTTCCTTACCCACTGTTTTGAAAAAGGGTCTCGTGACCTAGATTAGAAAGGTAGCCCAGTCTTCGTCCCACTGAGTGATGCAAACAACGCATACCGATTGATTATTTTCAAGCATTTCATTGGTTTGATGTGAAAGTAACAACCAATGACTTGGTCGGTTCTCATTCGACGCGGCATTGCACACGTTTGGTCTAAAGGACGGGGGAGTACGAAACTCATTGAAACATTGAGTTGACTCATGAGCGAATCTGAAGAATGAATTTGAAAAGGATGCTTACTTGGAATCCCTTTGGTAATATTAGCGGCTTCTAAATGTTATTCACTTTCTTGATATGGATCTGCTCAGCACTGTTTTGTTAATGTTTAAAATATTTAATCTACCCTGTAAGATATAGATATATCTCTATGGATAAAAATAAAATACAACAAGACCCGGGTGTTTAGAGAAACAAAAGACCGACCGACAGTTCACGCCGTGTTTATTTATGTCAATAAGTCTGGGGTAGGCGAGTCGTAGCCCAAACTCAGTCTTGTACTTGGTTGTCTAGACTTGGGTTTATTTAGACTATATACTGTCTGTTTCGTGAGTTTTAAATTAATGGAAGTTTGGTTTTATTTGTTGAGTCGATATTTCTCTATTTCGACTCGTTATAGTTATAGCTAATTATAATTATAAAGTCTAGTCAGGCCATCCATAAAAAATATCAGGTTTTTTTTAACCTGTTTTTTTTTTTGTTTTGTTGAAGTTTGCAGTTGATTGATGTCTAGATATAAATAATAGTTCAGTCCGATCTCACCAATGAATTAAAAATATCTTAAGATACCCAAGTGTGATCTCTCGGCAAATTTTCAATGAAAGAATCTGGAGGAGGTGACCGTATGGTGTTTTTGATATGGCAAAGGAGCCATGACATATCTAGACTACCTGGTACTGGTACCGGTACTTTTTTGTCGTAGTCGTCTGGGTGGGTATAATGGTATAGTCTAGTTCTGCTGGCCCAAGAGTCAAATAATTAATAATAAAATGAGTTCTTGTTTTAGTGCTGGATACAGCTCAATATGTTTTGTCAGTGTGAAGTAGAAATCGAATCCAAAGCTGCGCTCATGAGTGATGAGCAGTGGGTCATCACTCACACTCACACATATACTATATTAATATAGACGTCTATATTTATATTTTATAACAAATTCAAGGCTGGGGACAGACTACACTGCATTTGATGTATAGTCTAGCTCCAAGTGTAAAACAAGTAGTAAGACATCAAGCTTACCTAACCTGTTTCTGTGTTTGTTGGCTGATCATGAAGGAGAAACTCGAAGCGTTGTTGTGCTTCGTTACTTGTTTTACACTTGGAGTCAAATTATTTTCCTTTTTTTTTTCTTTCATTCATTCCTCTAATTCGGATTTTTAGCTTCTGGCATGGCAGCCCTCATTCCAGATTATTCCTTCGTTAAAAATACTGATGATGATAAAATAAAAACCCTATCCACACCGCAAAGCAACTATAGACATGTAGTAGGCCAAGAAAGAAATTCATGGTTATACTGATGCTGGATGATTCATTTTTTATTAATTGTGATTACTATAATTATGATGCATTAATATAATGGTAAAGTCATGTAAAGATTTTTCAGACTTATTACAAATGATTGAGTGAGATGCTTTTTCTATTATCTAGCTGAAGTTGGTGAAATGAACCAAAACTGAAAGAAAAGGTATACATTTTGTGATTATACTGTTGTTTTGTTAAAAATTTGTAAAAGTATTTGAAAATAACTTTTTTATTATTATTATTCTTCAGAGGCTGATCTCAGAGGCTAAAGTTCAGCAAGAAGGTGTTGATATTCTTCTGGATAGAGGCCAGAGATTCCTTGCTCAACGTGCAAACATAGTGCTTGATGTTGATTTAGAAAATCTTGTCTTTTTGTGGAATTCATACGTAGAGGATTTGAGAAAATTTCATGCCTCTTTCCTGAAAGAAAGAAGCGTTAAAGAATCTTTAGAAACAAAGAACACAGAGCTGGGCACATCAGTAACACCAGACTGTAACCCTTCTCAAAATCTTTCGATCTGTTGTGGTGAAGAATCTTCCCATAACAGCAGTAACGTACATCAAGAGCACAGTACCATTGTTACCAGTGATTTTTACCATAAAGAGCAAATTTCAGTAGAACTAAAGGATAGAAATTCCCAAAGCTCCTCAGAAAATATAAGTTGTGTTGATTCTGATGACCTCACATTGGCTGATTTAGCGACAAGTGATACTCCTTTAGATATTTTGGATCTTTCATCTGGAGTCTGTGGTAGGAGTTCTCCCCAATCTCATTTGGAAGCTTCTTCTGCTACTACAACTGCTACTGCCTGTGATAGTGATAATTCAATGTCATGGAGTGCATGCGTAAGTGAACACAAGCAAAGCAATGGCAATGAATGCCAACAGGAATTTTATAATGATTCTTTCATTACAGAGGCTCAGACTTTAATTCCTGAGTCTGAAAAAATGGAAATGGCAGAGGATTCTCTCATAGATTTTGAGCACAGGTCTAACTCTTCTCTTCTTTCTAGTGTAAATACAGATAAAGAGAGGGAGTCTTTAAATCAAATTTCTTGCAGTCCTAAAGGGAGCTCGGAAGCTCTGGCATATTTCGACAAACCATGCCATCAACTTATGGATTGTATCAGTCTTGGATCGCCCACAGAACCAAAACGCAGACGGAAACTGTTAGACACTCCATCAAGTGTCAGCAGTATCAGCAGTCGGTCAGGATCTCCTATCAGCTTAAAGGATAGCGGTTCCACAACACCGACTGGAACTCTCACACGTGCTGACCGTCAAAATGATCTGTGGAAAGCAAACATTGACCATTTCCTTCTGGACAAAGACATTTTGGAAGCTTGCAAGGTAGGGTATCATTTTTATATTCATGAATGATGAATGGAAATTTATGCAATTCTTTGATATAGATATAATCTTTTAGTTAAGTTTGAACTTTAAACAATGGAATTATAATCTCAGTTCTTTCTTTCAGTAGGCACCATTGACGTTGGGGATATAAGTAATATGATGATATTGAATTATCGAGTAACGACTTTAAAAATGAGAAAATGATGTGGCAATTATAATGTCATATAAGCATAATTATACTATGATCCCCTACGACTACTTACTTAGATGATTATATACATAGTAGTAGTAGTAGGCCACCGTCGGTCAGGGTTGACCATGGTTATTACATCCTAGTCCTGATTATACATACAATTGATATAATTTTAAATAAGTTTTCATATCAAAAGGGAGACTCCACTTCACACTTACAACTATATTACTGTTTTTGGATGATGTCTTACTTTTGATTATACATCTTTCATTGAAACTTTGTAATTGTAATCTGTTGAATTATTGGTCTTTTTTGTAGTTTCTGGCGTGGTGGAAGTCAGGAAGCTCTTCTCCTTGATTTATTGTTTATTAGATTTAATTCAAGAATATATGTTCTGTTTTTAATGAGGTGATTCTTTTTTTTTTTACTTTACAGTCAACAGAAAATGATCTTTCAAGCACGGATGAAGACTGTGTTGGTGCACTAAGTGTTTCGTTTACTGAGTTTTTGCAGCAATACAAGGAACTAATTGATTGGCTGAATCAGATGCACAAGGTTGTGCAGCGTGAAGTGACCAGTCTTTCGGAAAAATACATGAATCAGGTACGCACATTAGTAGTTTGCATTTGTATCATTTCTTTCAGCTCCACTCATTAACAGTGAAGGCAAGGCTAGTCATATTCATGAAGATAAAGAAAGATTAATGACTTTACATGGATTATCCTCCAGCATGCTGTAACAATCAGTATCCTTCTCAACTCAATGGGGAGTGTAAATCCTATTATACATTTCAATTTTTTTTTCTTTACTCAGCTGGGTGGCCGAGCACCTGGACTACTGCATCAGTCTGCCACATGCAGAGCTTTTACTCAATGTTATAATTAGAAGAACTAACAGTTATAATGACAGTCATCTCAATCAACACTGTCCTGTAGGTGACAAACATGGTGATGTCAGCAGCTATATGAGTATGATATATAGAAGAAAACAATTCTATATTTAAGTATTTAATTGGACAGGAAAGATGAGGTGTTTTTTCAGGTTTTTTAATGTTGTTACTTAATTACTTTTTAAGTTTCTTTGTGTTGATGAATGTTTAAATATGATGTAAAGGCTCTGGGGGGTAAATTTAGAGTGGGAATTATTATAAAATGAGACCCCAACATACCTTCCGACTAAGGCTCCATAGATGTCTATTTGTGATTGGGACACCCAGCATGAAATATTATGTATGCTCATTTTGTTTGCTCGCCCTGTTGTTATTGGGTCCTAAAAAGAATACTTAGGTGGAATATCTGTGAACATAGTTTTGTCTGTAGAGCAAGGAAACCCAATTTTATCTTTTGTATCAAGTTACAAAACAGTAACAAAGTTACATGATGTAATGTCTTTTGGTAGAGCACATAATATGATGTATCTGTGATTCTTGATTTTATCACTTCTCCTCTCCTCCTTTCTTGTGATTTTTTTTTCAACACTGCCGCCTTGTACCTCTTTGTTCGTTTCACTTACCCTAATACTTCTAATACATGTGCTGACAGCTCACATCTGTTTTTTAGTACTATCTATGGTTGAAGGTTAAAGGAATATAAAAATAGGTATCTACCTGGTGCTGGTACGAGTATAAGGGTGCAGTCTGGGTGGCCATGGCATTGCCGTTACTGATGTTACATTCTTGCTGGCCACTAATACCCCAAGTTCTGAGATGCCAGTCAGAAATGTAAAAAGATTCATTCATCTTATTTTCACAGACTCTAGAGGTCGTGTAATGTTAGACAGTTTATCAATTGAGAATTAATTGCATCTCAATTTATTACCCCTAGTCAATTTCTTGTTGTTTTATTTTCGTGTTTTCATAGCGTCGTATTTACTATCTTTACTAAGACTTGTCACAGTAGATAGAGAGCAAAAGAATAACAGACAGTACAAGTCCCGGGTTGAGTCTTGTTCGAGGTGCCGCTTTTGATATGACCTTGTAATTGGATAGGCCTCTCAACTAACGTAACGACGTTATTAGACCGACGGCACACACTCGTGAATATATATATTAGTGAATAGGAAATACTAATGCCAACTGTAGTTTGCCTTGTAACCCCTCTTGGCAGCTTTAGTGGCAGTACTGGCAGTTGACAACAATCAAACAATAGCTGTCAGTCGAAAGGCGATATTCCTTGTGTAATTAACCATTCAGATTAAGTATATATTTATTGGCAACTGCTTCGCGCCCTGTTTGCTTTGGTTTAAATCCATTCCTTTCTTTACATACTTGCCGTTATGGAGTGTGCTCTATTTGCATTCATTGCTGAGTGAGTTTTAGTAGGGTCATTATATAAAGGATATTTTTTAAAAACTGATCGGATTTTTATTGAATACCATAACATATTTGTGCAATGAAACAATGTATGCGGAAGCAGGTTCGCACTCCTTTGCTAGTAGACCCTCTCACTATGATAAATCGTTATGTGTCATTGGAAGGACGGTCATGAAACTTGATAATGGACGACATTCTATCTTTTATTGTTTGTGTGAAGATATCACACCGTCACAAATATGTTCATGGAGTGTATTGAGACAGAAAAAAAAGAGTAAACCGATATGTAACCCTGAAACTGGAGACCGCATCACCAGTGCCCCACCACCACCCCAAACCACCCAACTATTTTTTAACATCCATAAGCACACAACTTTTTTTTCCACTTTTGTTTCACTGCCAACGTCAAGCGCGATGTTTTTTCTTGAAAAGGGTTTACGATTTCAAAAGAATCTCTGGACTGTATTGTTTGACTAATTAAGATCTTCAGTGTACTGAAAAATGTCAAATATTGGTTATGTTAACACAAATATTGCACCATGAGGCTTTCTCTTTGTTTACATGAGAAGAAAACTGGAAGTTGCTGAGTGATTGAGTCATACTTTCACCGCTGCCATAATGCTTGCCATATTATATTACTATACTAAATATTTCGGTAACATTATGAATCATATGACGCCTGTGGTCCCTATTGTATCGCGTGCCGAAAGGGAAAATTGTGTTGCGTGTATTTTAGTAACAGCGGTATGGATTATTCATGGATATGAATGGAAATCGATTTTCTATTGTTTTAACGCCAGGAACAATCCACTCGTTCGGGGTGTAGGGAAAGGGGATGGAAGCACGAGCAAACAAGGCATAAAGTGGACATTGTCGAGGGAAGAGTGTACGTTATACGCTAACAAGTCAGCCTTCGGGGGAGAAAATGAATTTGCAAATTAGTGGGCGTGACACAGTTATTTAGCGGGATTTGCAAATGTCTGGCGACCTGGGTAAATAAATCTGAAGTCGGATCTAGTCAGTACATTACATTTCAACCTTACACTGCATTTTGTGTTTGTGTGGTGGCGATGTTATTATTAACTATTCGCGCTATCTGAACTGAATAGATTCAGCCTGGTGCTATTATTATGTCTGATAATATGGTGCCGGATACATTATCGGAAATATCAGTTGCCAGACCGTGTGCACACAACCGGGCCGTCGGGGGTATCCGATAAGGGATGGTGCCATCCATAGCGAACTCTAGTACTCAGTATCGCTATGGTGCCATCCCATTCCCTGCCCTTTCCACTCCAGCCAGCGTGTAGGTTGGATTGTAGGGGGTGGGGTGGATCATTACGTCACTGCACTACGTTTCATTTACTACCCTGAGTTATTGTTATAGGTATTATAATCTTTATTTTGATTATGATATCGTGTGGTTGGTTATAAAGGTTAAACCCCCAAGGGCGTAGCTGATCTTCTTTATTTATTTAATTCCTCACCTGTTGCTGGTTATATTTTTGGGACTCGGAAAGAAGTTAAAAAAGATATTATTGATCCCGCTTTTCCAAGAGTTTACAAAGATGGAAAGGCACTATGTCATGATCTGAAATGTAATATTATAATGATGCATACCCCCCGTCACCTTGCCTCCTCTCCATATAGATACTCGTGTGGAAATTAATGATAATATACAAGGCTTACTACTCTATTATTATGTTAGGCAAAATGTCTGCATATCACGTCCCTACAGCATTTCCTGATTAAGGTGTAGTGTGTAATTAGAACCTCCATCCTTAGCATTAGTGTGCCATGTGTAATGTGGATTCTAACATGAATGACGAAGGGAGTAAGGGAACTGATTATTATCAATCTTACCCCGTCGCTACTCGCTGGTGCATTCTTGATTACTGGTGTACTAGGCCACTGGGCTAGGGCCCCGGGAAAATGAGGTAATGCAGGTGTTGGAATGGTAGCCACAACAAATTGCCTTTCGGCTTTGGCCACCTGAGCCTTGATTGTATTTCACTGTCAACAGCCTTTGTTTGTGTGGAATGAGGGTGTTACGTCCCACACCCACACACACACACACCTCTTTACTGGTGTGTAGCTAATCAACACAGGTAGACGATGGTATATTAATGAAGCAGCACGTGAATTGGTAAGACCAGATAACAAGTGTGAAGTTGGAGGGCTGGTTTTCTGATCAAATGTGTCAGTTAGGTGCGACATATCAATTTGTTTCAAGTATCTTGCAGACAAAGGATATTATCTAGTATTACATTGCTATGGGGATTTGTATTCCACATTAATCACAGACAGGAAAATGTCTTTCTTTCTTTCTGTTAGCAAACGCCTATGGTATATTTCGGTGTCAGTTACATGAAAATGCCAAATAATTAAAAAGTACAAAATTGTTTCGTGAAAATGATTTAAATTAGGTCTTCATTTGTTTAAAGTGCATTGTTTTTGGTTGATCTTTTGTCATGTTATACATAATAGGCTTATACTGGGGAGGTGGATGGGATTGGTGAGCGCGTCGTTCGAGGGGTCTATGCGTTGGACTGGCAACGGGAAGACCGTAGGATCAGTTCCCTGGTGTGGCTCTGGAACTCGAAATGAACTGAGTGAAAGAAAATTGAATCACTTGCAACTTGAAAGCTATCATCGAAAGGTGAAAAATAACGTTTTGAAACGACACAACTCTTAGGTCCTACCGGAAGCAGTGAGAGTGTTCGGAAAGTCGACCAGAAAAACGAAGAGGAACAATAAATATACTATGCAATATAACAAATAAAGTCTGAATCTAAAATGAAACGAAATGTGAAATAAACGATGGGGAAATGATCGTCTACACTCACACCAGTAATCAATACGGTCTCTCGTCGGCCATAATATTAATAATATGATCAGACAATCAACCTTGGAGTCAATCTACCGACCAAGTTTATTGTTATTAGCGTCCGCGTCACGTTCACCCACCCGTCTGGTCAAAAAATGGGAAATCAGACAGTCTGCGTGTGAGTCAGGATGGACCAGATTGAATGCCACCGAATGCCAGATAGGTAACTTGAGATCTCACAAGCCTATCGATGCCTGAGGCACAGTCAAGGGAGGTGAAAAGTCAGTACATATAACCAATGCTAGCCACATCATCAACACTATGAAGACTTTATATTATACACGAATTCCCGTGTCTGTGCTTCAGATATAAATAAATTTGGCTTTGGAAGGAACCCGGGGCTTGTGGAAGAAAGATGGCCGCGATTGCAGTACACAGTACAGTAGCACTAGCACCACTTAATGGTGAATGGTTATCGAATTTTCATCAGTGTTGGTCTGTTGTGACTTTACTTTTTTTATCATTATCGTTTCATTTAAAACGGGAGGTCGTTATCCTTGTTATGAGTTGGAGTATTAAGTAACTCAATACAGGAGTGGAGAAAGGGTGGGTGTGTGTGTGTGGGGGGGGGGGGGGGTCCATTATCTGACACATGGTTATAGTTGGATATATTATGTAATGATGTAGAAAATGTGCAAATTATATTGTTCTTTTTGTGCACTCTACAAACAAAACCCCTTTTATGTAACCGGTCCTGACTTTATACTAGATAAGTAGTTCACACTGCATCGCCGGCCACTTGTTTAAACCTCAGCCACAGAGGATAGATACTACACCGAGTGTACTAGCCTAGCGTGTTTGCCCAATCCATAGCATCTGGAGTGTCTTGTTTGTTTTCCGTAATACGTGTAATGCAATGTGTGCACTGGACACGTCTACCACTAGACCTATTATTACCAGTGCAATGAAGAAAAGAAACACGACTTTGCCTGTACTTTGTTTACTTAGGTTAGTGATAGGGTCACCGGAGGAAGTTTGCAATGCAAGCACAATACGCAATAATGGATAATAGATAGTACGCGGTCGGGTTGTCGACGATATAATCATCTTGAATTTGAATTTTGAGGGGGCGCTTTTTCGGTGCCGCCCCCCCCCCAACTTTGGTGTTACGCCCGTTTTTGTAACATATTACGTCGACCATTATAATTTGGATGATGATTATATTTCAAACGTTATCATCTTGGCCCACAGACAAGGTATTCTTAGTGTCAGACTATTTGCCGCCAAAACGCTGTATCGGCTTAAATTATGAATATATAAATAACTCAGGCTACGCACCAGGCCACCCCCGTTCTAAATACAGAATCGTTTCCTTGACGGGAAGCCGACGACACAGTCTACGAAGCTAACCCTATATTTAAAATCGTTTGGTAAAGAAGAAGTCACTCCCTGGGGTGTCGACTAACCAGATAACCTTCTAAAACAAGGGAAGAACACACATTGATTTGTTGTTAGCAGCCTTGAAGAAAAGCAGGCATCGATCGATCTCATACTCTGTACCCAGACAGGATGATAAATAGTCTGTCTGGGGGTCTGTGTTCCCTCGCTCTCTTCCCCTCTCTGGTGTCTTATTGGCTTCCTCTCTTCCCTGCATTTTCGGTCAATAATTCCTTTTGTCATTCCATTTTTCCCCCTCTTCTTGTTTTTTTTTTTTACATTTGGCTCCCTCTCCCTCCATGGCCTACCCGTTCTACCCGTTTCCATTGTAGTCTTGCTGGCGTTGGTGCATCTATTCACTTTTGCGAACCAGTCAACCTTCGACCTAAAATTAAAAGACAGTGTGTCGCATCTGCAATCCCCCCCCCCCCCATTTTTCTTGTTGACATCATGCAGCTCTTGTGTTGACTTAGACAGAGATATTAAACTGAATTCCTGCCTGGAATTATGTTCGGGGTTGGGGTTTTTTTAAAAATCAAGTCTTTTTGTTCACTTTGGAAAAAAGCTTCTGATGTCCACCCGAAATCTTTTAGCCATATTATAATGTATCTCGCCTACCGGTTGTCTGTCACTGTCTGCTGTTACTGTTATGTTTTAAATATGCGCAATGAGTCCGACGAAGCTCGAACTAATTGCGATTTTTTAAAATCATTATTTTTGTATACATTATATTATTTCATTACCATGCTGGGCGAAAGGGATATATTTTTTTTGCTTACACCTCAAACAAAACCACAACCTCCGTTTTACTGTTTCAAACGCCTAATCATTGACTTTTGTGCTTCACATTGCGAGATGAAATCATTAGTCAATGGAACCAGCCGTATTCATACGATCGTGTTGCCCACCGCTGAATTCCCGAACTGTTTGAAGCTCATTAACTATTTATAACCACTGGCTTCCATTAGCAGTCAATTCCCACTGGCTAATTCAGCAGGTCGGGTTTTTGGAGGCCTGCCTATCGAATTACCGATAACAGCTCGCGCCTTACGTGTAGTACACTTTACATCCTGATGGTACCACGCACAGGTTTGATTCATGACTAAGACTAACCGCAGCGCCAGCATTAGCCCTCGGTGATTGCCACCCCTTCTCAGTTTCTTGTCTTGACAATAAAATCCATTGATAATAGCGCGGTCGATGGCCTCTCTGTCCTTAATTGGAAGCTGGCTGGGGATGCATAAGCTACTTGGAGAGAGAGAGAGAGAGAGAGAGAGAGAGAGAGAGAGAGAGAGAGAGAGAGAGAGAGAGAGAGAGAGAGAG
>JARFNW010132064.1:0-11300 GCA_031763155.1 Dirona albolineata | reverse complement strand
TATAATAGTAATAGTAATAGTAATATAATAGTAATAGTAATAGTAATATAATAGTAATAGTAATATAATAGTAATAGTAATAGTAATATAATAGTAATAGTAATAGTAATATAATAGTAATAGTAATATAATAGTAATAGGTCTAGGGTATCACTATCAGTTGGCGTCCCTACTTGAAGAAATCCCTAAGTCAATAAAGAAAAACGAATGCCTCAGCAGAAAAAAAAACCCTCAAGTGGGTACAAATATATGGAGACCAGCTGAAGCCAAGGCGGTTGAAGTGAAATAGAGTCAGGACAAAACAGAACAAGTGACGTTTCGACCAAAGGCCTACGTCAAGCGACAGAAAGTGACAATTACACTAAAACATCAAAATAAGGCAATAATAATAGCGTATGGGGCAATGACTCTAGAACGAAGAATTCGATTGGATGAACAAGAAGGGACGATGTCAAAGAACGATAAAAAAGACATATGTATAGATGAGAGGTAGACATCGATTAAAAAACCAAGAAAAACAATACAAATCCATAGAATATTACAAAAAAGTAAAGAAATAAATAATTCGGAAACTCTGATTTAAAATATTTCAACAAAAATGCATACAAATCGATAACTTGCCATTACAGTCTTGGTGGTAGTAATCGATCTCGCTCGATGATGGAGCTCACAATCTACCAACTACCCCCCCCCCCCAATAAAAAAACCCCACCCCAAATGTAAATCCGGAAGAATCCAGAGTAAGTGTAAGTTTCAAGTGATGCATGCATGCACCCTAGTCAATCCACACCCTCATTAATATTCATGAGGTGTTATTTGAGATCACGGAGAGGTGTTGACGTCTTATGGATTTGAGATTTATGACCAACAAGTGATCATCCCATGTTCAGTGTTCACAACATTGAATTGTGTTCCTGTGATGCTTACCTTCATTTCTAACATGCCACCAACAACCAAGTATTTAATGCGCACACAAAAACACACACGTACTTACACACAGACACATATCTAAGGCGGATAGGTGCAGTTAATTTTTTTTACGTTTTCGTTACATTAGGTAATAATAGCCAACCAGTGGAAAGAGGGCGAATAAAAGCCGATTACCTAGCCTACCTCTTTAGTTAACCATTTTTAACCATTTTCCGGTGACGTCACAGGACAATCCCCTTCAATCTCTTTATTGTATTTGTTTAGCGAGTCCTGAGTCCAAAACCGCAGCCGATTTCCGTGGTTTTTAAATGAGTCATATCATCAAACCTGTTTGGTTTGCTGTTCACTGTTCAAGCAGTTGATATTATTTTATATTTTTGATTCAGTCTTGATATTAATTTGGATGAAAAATATTGCAGAGAGACTGTACAAAACATAAAAAAATAATCCCCGTGAAGTCGAATACTTGGTCTGGAACATTTGACTCGGTACCATTCTCAGCTGCTTTCTCGGTGAGTCAACAAGTAAGAGTGAGCGAGAAGAAGGAAGGCGAGAGCTAAAATAGACAAGTGAGCGAGTCAGGAACCAGAGCGTGAGCGAACTTTCTGAGGACATTTTGTGTGAAGGTAAATTGAATGTAAATTACAATTGTATCAAAGTTATCGTGTCTTCAGTTTCACTTGAAATAATTTTATTAACAATTGAAACATTTTTCTCGAGACATAAAAATGTTAAGTTAGAATCGACGTCAAAATAAGTTGTTCGTGATCGTCAGTGCTAAACTGAATAATTACCGTTATCCCCATGTAGCTAATTTCCTCCCCCCCCCCCCCCTTGAGGGTTGATTGGCGTTCGAACTATCTTAGAGAATCATTTTAATTAATTCATTTACATTAATAGCATAAGAGGTTGATTATCAAAGTGATGGTGAGTTTGTAAATTGTATCCATCACACAAGTAAACAAAGCATAATAATGGCTACAACTATCTATATAGAAAGTAGAGGGGTGAGGACAAGAAGAGTAGGGAAGCTTCATCTTGGCTGAGGCTAACTTGTTGACGAGATAACCACTTACACATCTGTAGTAGTTTTCACATTTTTGTGTTTAAGATTTTAAAACTTTGTTGATTTTAAAATTTGATAAGTTGAAACTTTTGTCTACTTCTGTTGACTGTACTGTGTGTAGTGTGAGAGTGTGTCTCTGCAACTTGTGAATGAGGGTGACTTTAAAAGAAATGGGTTAGCTTTGTAGTTGTAGTCAGGGTAGAGGCTTCAATGCCACTATTGAAAGGACGGATGGATTAGGGAAAGTTCAAATACAGTTGTTACTTGCTACAGCACTACCCGTTATACCGCCTCTTGCATGTTGACCACCAACTTTTTTTCCCTAGGACGGATGGGACTCCTATAAATGATAAAACCACTACCATGACTCAGTATGCTGTGATACCGACACCTGTTTGGCTTGAACGCTATAACGAAATAATACTTGCAATACCTTTTTTTCACTAGCACTCAAACCTTTTATTTACTTTCTATGGGGTGATATTAACGGTGCAATGGAAATTACCAGTAAAAATCACAACAAAAACAAACAAATAAAAATATATCATAATGAAGAAAAGACTTTTGGCATTATAATAGCCATAGGGCCATACCTAATTCTCATGTATGATGTTAGGTAGTACTGATGGTTTCTTTTCAAAGCATCGCCAATCAGTCTCTGACTTGTTATACCGCCAACATGAGCCCGACCCCAAAGCTGACTGTGTTTTTGTCAACTTCGATATAATAATCAGAATTGGCCCGTTAGTGTCTTATTTAAATTTTATTAAGTTCTGTAACCAAATATTTTAATATTACATTATGAATACAACCTGTGACACTTTATGAGCTTTCAAACTGTTGCACCTTTGCCAATCTTTTTACAGACCTTAGAAAACATCTACAATGATGCGAATTTGGATATTACTCATGGCATGTGCTGTCAGTCAAGTGCTTGGTCAAGGTAAATATGCAGGAAGAAGTATTGGAAGACTGATTGACTTGCATTTTCTATTTACCCCTCATAACAAAGAGCTTATCTTCAGATAAGATAGAATCAGGATAGAAGATTGAGTCAATTATTTGGATGGGATTATGATTACATTATTACAACTTTTAAGTTTTGATAATTATGTTGTGTAGGTGGAAGACAGGAGATCAGGGGGTAGGAGTCATTAGCTGAATCAACTGAGAAATTTTGACCAAACCAATTTGGTCGTGTATCATGGATTATAAGTCAAGTGCTAGTTGTGTTGTTGGAAGTTTCAATTTCCTGTCATGACGAACTAATGCATTACAGGTACAAAAATAATAGTGACCCAGTCTCAAATGTAAGACAAATTAGAGGGACTAGGAATGTTTTTTTTATACGGAGAAAAACATTGAAACAGATAAATCTGAATTGATTGAAAGAGAAAATTTGTTTTTGGTATAACTGTTTCTTTTTAAATCAATTGAATTTTAAAAATAATTTTATTAATTTGATAGATGATGGAAACCCATGCATTAGTGCAGCAGCTCAGAAGTCTTGTGCAGCCTGCATTGCTACGTCTAAAGAATGTGGATGGTGTACTGCAGCGGTAAATGTGTTTCTATTTTATTTAGATATCCTTGCTTTTATCATTCATCTCTATAAATATGATGTAAACCTGATGATAATGCAACAGCAACATGCTTAACATTTGGTTTTTTAAAGTTTCTTTACAAAAATGCAAGAAAAAATATCACTTTCACTCGAACCATTATGATTTGTTTTAAAATGGATAGTGTGTAAGTATGTGAACGATTTTAATGCATGCTATATTGACACATTCTCTGTTATGGTCTTGACAGTTTTTTACTGTAAATAAATGAGTTTCATGTGCACAGTTTTTACATATTCTGGCAGGCGGTTGGATCATTAAAAACACAATTCATAATGTCAATGGCCAAAAACACTGAATTGAGACGAATTATGAATCAAAGTTATGAGTTAGAAAAGCTTATTTACCTAATGGATGGAATTAGTGCAAAACAAGAAACTGTTGAACGTTCATATTACGAGATTTATTTAATTGACATTATAGTCCCTCAGGTTTTAGTTTGATAAGTGTTATAGGAATCATACATTTCATGAAGAAAATACACGCTCAAAATTATGCTTTACAGAACTACCTTGAAGAAAACAGGCATCGATGTGACACATATGATAACCATGATAGGGGTCCCTGTAAAAAGAAGTTGATTCAATTTCCAAGTGATGAAATCAAGAGAGTAGAGGTAATTCTTTTATTTTGAAGTTGCTGTTTAGATTGTATGTATCCAATTGTACTAAATATGAATTAAATTGATTTTCTTTGTCAATGAAGGATGAAACTAAATTATGAAAATAGTTTGATATTTAAATATAATTTTCAGATTGCACGTTTTTAATCCTGAAAATAGATAAAAAGAAAGATCAGGAGGATTTTGATTGAACAAAAATTAAAATGTTGATATTGTGAAATATATAATGTGGATTTCATAAAATTTATGAATGTCTGATTAGGACCGCAATGTGCAAGATGGGGATAAGCCAGAAGATGCTGTGCAGGTTAAACCCCAAAGAGTACGTCTGAGGGTCCGACCAAGTGAGTTCAGTGGTTTACTTTTAGCATGTTTATTGGTAAAATTTATTAAATAGAAAAAGACATGAATTATTATGACAAAGTAGATGTAGTTGGGTTTTTTTTGTGGAAATATGTAAAAAAAATATCTCATTTTGTAGCTGTGGTGACAGGTCTCCTGTCACTAGAAGTGTAATAACAATTGACATATATCTAGACAATTTTTACCTGATTCATGAATTTTCTCTCTTTGCCTTTTTAGGTTTTAAGCCAAACATGAGATTTCAAGGCATGTCGGTTGTGGTCAAGAGCAGTACCTTTAAAAAAAAAAAAAGATTTAAGACTTCTTGTAGCAATTATATAATGAATGTGATTCATGTGAGATCAAAGCTTGTGAAGAAGTTCTTTGCTTTGGGTAACGATAAAAACATTTTTTCCCTCCCATCTTTTAGACAAACCGATGCGTATTCCCTTAGTCTTTCGCCAAGCCGCCAACTATCCAGTGGATCTGTACTTTTTGATGGATTTGTCCAAATCTATGGACGATGACAAGGATAATCTGGCAGACCTTGGAAATCTCATAGGTATGCCACCTCTTTATGACTCAATCCTATGCAATTATTTTTTTTATATAACTATCACCCCTCACTGACCACGACACAATGCTGGGAAATATTAAATGTCGCCATTATGTGTGGCGAGTGCTGATTTGCATGTTGCCGATCATTCTTCTCCAAGTGGATCTGGCCTCCGCTGTGTATGCAGAGCTAGTGGTGATGTTGGTAGTCGTTTGTCTCAATCCCATCATGTAGATAGGATGTTGTCTGACTCGTGCTCTTTTGCCTTCAATTATTCCAATGGTCACTAAGTTTTCTATTCCTTTTTGTCGCCATGTATAACCAAAAACTTTCATTTGTCTCTTTCTGATGTTATTAATAATTAGTCTTTTCTATTCTCTCTAGCGGCTTAAACTGTTATTTGATTAACAGTTTTTGATGATTTAATGTTGAATTTTTTCAGCTGATCGAATGTCTGCCATCACTAAAAACTTCAGACTTGGGTTTGGTTCATTCGTGGACAAGGTTGTATCACCATATGTCAGCATTGTACCCAAAGAGTAAGTTAAAAAAAAAAGCATGCGTCAAAATTTTATTGTGTGCCAGTTTTTATTCTCTGCTGCATGCTGTGCAAACAGTAAAGCTCAAATCTATAACTGTTTTCTATTATGATTAAATTAAAAGAAAAAAAAAGCCTAGGGAAGATACATAGTAGAGTATATACATACATACATACATACATACATACATACATACAAACATACATACATACATACATACATACATACATACATACGTACATACCTACATACATACATACATATATATATACACACATCTCTCTCTCTCTCTCTCTCTCTCTCTCTCTCTCTCTCTCTCTCTCTTTCTTTCTCTCTCTCTCTGTCACACACACACACACACACACTCTCAATCTCTCTCTCTCTCTCTGTCACAGACACACACACTCTCTCTCTCTCTCTCTCTGTCACACACACACACACACACACACACACACACACATTCTCAATCTCTCTCACTCTCACTGTATTAAGATACTATTGATTAAATGTAATTTATTTCAGTCTGAAAAGCCCTTGTGTATATGCTGAGAAGACCCGAAAATGTGTGGCCCCGTATGGCTTCAAAAACCAGCTCAAATTGGATCTGGAGACTTCTAAATTTGCTGTGAGTGGAACTGCTGCATGAATTGGAAAACAATTTGCGTTAAAAAGAAATAGAATGTGTTGTCATTGTTATGGATATCACCATGTAATCAAGACACATTGACTTTTAATCGTTGGTGTCAGAAGCACTGTGTTAGTTGATAATATATTAATAGCTTTTGTTCATCAAATCTATGATTTGAAAAGAAATATATACATGAAATTATCTCCTACTTTATAAAGCATTCAAATTATGGTTTGATTTGATGTCACTTTTCAAATTTGTTGATTGAAAAAAATTATCTCTCTGATTGCAGAAAAAAGTGAGGGAATCTCCTATATCAGGAAATCTGGATGCCCCTGAAGGAGGCTTTGACGCTATCATGCAGGCCATTGTCTGCGAGGTAAAACCTGTTAGCTTTCATTTCCACAGATTATAGTTGTGTTGGATCCCTTCATTAGATCATACAATTGGAATGGGGGAAAATATCGTTTTGTCAGTCTTTCCTTAAAATTGTTGACATATGTATGTTTTAGTAACCAGTTAAGCAGATGTTTAGTTGTATTTTTTATATTTTTCCTTAAACTGCAACACAATGTATTTCTGTTTTTTTGTAAATGGAATATATACTGCAATCAACCGAACCGTTTGCTTGAAGATGGCCTAATCCTTACTGAAAATATAAGCTTCTTTGTGAAAATGGTTGTATTACGTGTTTAAAAGATGTAGTTATTAAAAAAAAAACATATGAAAAGAACTTGAAAATAGAATCACACAAGATAAGTAAGTCTACAAATAAAAAAAACAGTTATAAGAAATTATTAATTGAGGTTTTCATTGAGAAGTGTGCATCCTGGTTTAAAACTTAACGTGAACAGTAATGAAATTATATATTCTTTAACATGCTGTTTTGTATGGCTTGGTTTGTTAGCTTTTTTGACAAATTCTTTCATCCAATAATTTTTTTCTAGAGTGAAATTGGCTGGAGATCAATTTCCAGGAGGATGCTCGTCTTCTCTACAGATGCTGGGTTTCACTACGCTGGTGATGGAAAGGTTCGTGAAAAAAGGGATATTTAGTTTGTCTATCAAGCCTCATATTGCACCATGTGCTTGTTTTGAATTATTTACGCTAGCTCAAAACTCACATGCAAGTATAATAATTGTTATTTTTGTTAAGGATCTAATTGGGTCACGTGAATGAAATTGTGATGTGGTATTATGATGAACATAGTATATTATATATTACAATTTTCATGATTGTTTACTTTCCAAGTAGTGAGAGGTTATTAATTGATAATGAATTACGATGGCAGATAAAGATGATGTCACATAGTTAAACCTGTACTTGTCATGTTTTTTAATGGATCTCTCTTTCTCTCTCTTTATTTTTCCAGCTTGGAGGCATTGTGGCTCCAAATGATGGCAACTGTCATATGGTCGACGATGAATACTCAGAGAGTTCTTTTCAGGTCAGATTTAGAGATTTACT
This sequence comes from Dirona albolineata, assembly GCA_031763155.1. Classification (NCBI taxonomy): domain Eukaryota; kingdom Metazoa; phylum Mollusca; class Gastropoda; order Nudibranchia; family Dironidae; genus Dirona; species Dirona albolineata. The sequence goes on along the minus strand of JARFNW010132064.1, from coordinate 3,528 downwards.
TAGTCTGATGTTAGTTTTATGCATTGGTGAAAGGAAACTTAATCCTGTATCAAGAGATGCCATTGTTTTTGGATAGAATAGTTTTTTGGTGTATAATCAAGTTATAGTGTATATATAATAATCAGTGCTAAGGAGTAAGTGTTGAAGAGCTTGATAATTCAGAAACACAGATAGACTATCTTGTAAAAAATTCCATAATGCTGAAACTTATTTCTTGAATTATTGAGCATGAGTGAACCATTGACCTATATCTGTTCTCATTGTTTTGTATTTTTTACTTCACAGGATTACCCTTCCGTAGGTCAGATCTCTAACAAGATTAAAGAAAAATCGGTCAATGTGATATTTGCCGTGACAGCAGACAAATTTCCAGTGTATGAAAAGCTCAGCCAGTACATTGACAGTTCAACAACAGGGATTTTGGCCAATGATTCCAGCAACATTGTCAACCTTATTCAAGAAAATTATGAGGTGTGGAACTCGTTTCATCCTGTTTTGTAAATGATATATTTTTTTCTTGCAATTTGTTTTTCTCTTTCTTGAGCTTCAATTTTTTGTTATTCCTTTAGGGTAAACATTTAAGGCAGCATTGAATATTGTGGGATCCAAACGATATTAGCTGTTTTTCTGAGATACCAAACTATAAAAAAAATTCATAATAGGAACAAACTTTCCAGTGGATTACAAAAATTTAATAATCGTGCTCAAAATGAAAACATTATGAAAATCATTTGTGGAGGTCTATTTTTTTTTTTAAAAAAGGATAAATTTATTGACGAGGCTTACAAGGAGATTGGGTTCAACTGTTATCTACATTTTTAGATTTGAGGTTGAAAAAGAAAGTAAGATATACAATCAGTAAAAGTTTCAAATAAGTCATTTTTAATATTTCTTTTTTCTTTTTAGTTAAGTTTGGTGTGTCAATGATGTTCACATTTTTCAAAACAATGACACCATGTATGTTAATGTATTGATATAACACTCTGACCATTAAACTCAAATATTCATTCACACAGAGAATCACATCAAAGGTCAAGTTGAGGACTGAGAACGTTGATGACACCATTAAAGTTGAATTTTTTTCACGTTGCTTTGGGTAAGTGTTTTGCATGTTTCGTATTGCAATTGAAATTTTATTTGTCATTAACATTTTCATGGGCCAGAGTTACAAATATAAAGAGACAAGAAAGACTATGAATTTGATACATGGGAAATATTGCAAATGGAGAGAAAATAGAATAGGGGTGGGGGGCTCATATTACGCCATGCATAACTATTGCCATCAACTTTGATGATGGCATCACATTGTTGTTGAGTAGAGTCTTCTCTGTTCAATCTCAGTTATAAACATGTTTTTTATGTTCATTTTCACAATCTACTCCTCTTATTTGCAATGCATTTTCTGCCATTTTCTGTTTAATTATCATTTTTTAAATTGTAAAATTGAGTCATATGGGCCTCAAAGACGAATTAGCTTATAGTAAAGATATAAAAGAAGAATATTGTTCCATGATAATTTGTCATTAATATATTTCAAGGCAGACCACAATGTTCATGTATGAAATGGGTAGGTTTATTTCCTGTAACTTGTCTCTGCTGATCTATCTACCTTTTGATAAACCAAAAAAAAATAATTTAAAAATTTAAATTGCTAATGTCTGAAATATGGAAAATGACTAGAAGCTGAATTTTGTGTACTTTTTATAATCTCACTGATTTCTAGTTGGCAAGATCATTGTAAATCAGTGCTCGTATTGATGATGGCGGCCAAGCCCTTTAACTACAATATGAGGGAAGAGGGGGGGGGGGGGGGAAGAGGGAGAGGAGCATAAGGGTCAATAATCAGATGTGCTTGCAAGTCTTCTTAACCATAACTTTTTTTATGTCTTGTTGTGAACAATTTTGTAAGGATATTATGAAATGTTAATCTCATCTCTCTTTTGAAAATAATTTTAACAGATCAGAGGAGAAACAGACTGATGAGTGTGGAAATTTGAAAATTGGCCAATCGGTAATTATCACTCAGTTTTAGTCTTGATGTTGTAATTTATATTCTTTGACTAACATGAATTTAAATATGGCAATTAAACCTCTTGCATTTCAGTTTTTGAATGTTTCTCTGGTGTATGCAAATTGTTAATTATGAACTTAAATATTAAATGATATTAACTGGATTTGACATTTTTGTGCTTGTCTGTCAATTTCTTTCTGAAATTGATCACACAATTAAAAATAAATATTGCAAAGTGATTCCGATGCATCTTAATATGGTAACCATTGAATATTAAATCACTATAGGCATAGCATTGTTCTTGTCTGATTCATTTTTAAAAAACTTTTCATCTGTTTATATATTTGAATATATTGCTTCTGCTAACCTGTCTCTGCTAATCATCTGTATATGATATGTGGTAAACTGGAGAAAGAATGTTATTTAAATTGCAAAAGACCGGCGAAGCAAAACAGTTGTACCCTACCTCTACAGTGTCACTCTGTCCTTTAACGTTATGACACAATGGTTGTTTCTCAGCTTATAGAAAGTAACCTATCATTTATTTGTTGTAAATATACAAACAGTAATTGGTGCACAGAAGTCACAAGTGCCGAGACTAGTTGGTGTTAAGAGAAGAGCAAATAGAAGTAGGTGTCTGACAGGAGTTGAATGAGGCAACAACTAGTCTTCAAAGGTCAAGCATGTATCATCCATGATAGCCAGTGAGTGAGTTATCAAAATTGTGGATTGTGTTCTGTTGAAGGATTGTTTGTGGTGAGATTTTCTTTTAAGAAGAAAAAGTAGATGCTATTTTCAGCTTTAATTAAAGGGGATACTGACTATTATCCTATATTTATTATTTAAAAAAATATGTTTTTGAATTGATTTCAGGTCAATTTCGAAGCAGAGATTACAGTCACTGAATGCCCCAAAGATCGAAAGAAGTGGAGGCAAGAATTTTCCATCAAACCAGCTGGGTATCAGGAAAGCCTCAAAATTGTTTTGGATCTCATTTGCGAGTGTGACTGTGAAAAGGCTGAAAGTGTAGTGAGTTTTGGTTAAGAGAGATAATGTTGTGTAATCCTCCACAAGCAGTGACAGCATCTTGTTTGTTTGATTAGTAATTTAGTAGGTATACATAGATTCACTAAGGTTTAAGCAATGGTCTTTTAATAATATAATAAATGACATTTATATAGCGCTTATCCACGATCGTCACCATGCTCTAAGCGCTTTACAGTCGCACATTTACCCCGGGTAAGCAACGAAACACTCAACTCATAATACGCCACACGCTGCCTGTTAGGCGTGAATACAATTTTTGGACAAGGACAAACGCTGTCTCCGATAGGACGAGCTAAGCAGGGCAAAGTGTCTTACCTAAGGATACAAGCGCAGTAGCCAATACATTTCATTATGTATATATTTTTTTGTCGCTGACGGGTTTAGAACCCAGGTGGTCACCCGTCTATTCACTGACACGATTGACAATGGCTTGTCAACACCAACAGTCGAGACGTGCTCACTGCTCGGCC
>JARFNW010132053.1:0-11300 GCA_031763155.1 Dirona albolineata | reverse complement strand
CGGCATTGAAATTGAAAATCTAGATATATATTTAACGCAATGGACGTCTAGACTTAGACTGCTACCAGTATTTAGTATAGTATAGCAGGCTAGTCTACTTTTTGTTTGCTTATAAAAAAAATGCTTTGAACTACTTTTTCAGTTTGCCGAAAAGTTCAGACAATTTAGAAATTGGTCATTTACAGGTCTGCTGGGTTATTACGGTTAACCCTCGGAATAGTCCCTAAAGATAAATTTGTCTCTGGGATGAACGAAGTGAATTTATTTATTATTATTATTTTATTTTATATGCCTGTTCCATTTAGTTTGTAGTTGTGGTCAGGTTAGATCAGATGACAATATTAATGTCTGGATGGTCTTTTCTAAGAAAAACTTTTTCTGGGATTTGTAGACTGAAACAATTACTCCTCACAATAGAAAACAGATTGCTGAAAGGGAGGGGATAGAACCCTTGCGGGCAGGGGCAACACTTCCTTGCCGACAACAGCAGACCGACTCGCTACCAATGTAGCTATGCCGCCACCATTTATTTATTTTACTTATGCATTGATATTTTATGTTTGATATTGATATCGCCTTTGACGTTTGTGTCCCAGGGCATGAGTCCAGCCGGTCAGTCCACCCAGGGAAACATCCCCATCTTCTCGGCCATGTCCAACGTGGGCGCCGGCGCCAACAGCCTGGTCAGCCCTCCTCCCACTGGACTGAAGGAGGCGTTGGCCAGCGGTGCTCAGACTGCCCGCTTTTCTCTGCCCTCTGGTATGTACGATATTTGTGTGGATTCCATTTGTGTTTCAGGGGTGTACATCTTTCACATTTTGTCAAATTTCAGACTTTTTGCTTTTTCTGACAACTGTGTATAAACCCATTGAAGGGAAGACGCATGATTTTAGCCTGTTTTTTTAAAGATCAGAATCCTGAAATACGCAGTGGGCTCATCACCTGCTCGTCTTTAATTTCTATTTGGATATCGTGAAGAGTTTGTTTTTATGATTTTAAAGAGAGAGAAAAAAAGGCAATTTTTCTCATGCGTTTCAACTTTCTTTTTTATTCAATTTTATAAAAAAAAAGATCATAGCCATTGCTAAGATGAGGTTGAATTAAAAATGATGATTAGATCCATACACCAGCTTACTTCTAGTCAAAGGAAAAACATTGAATTCAATGATAAATGATATCAAATGGCATTTATATTGCGCTTATCCACGATCATCACCATGCTCTAAGCGCTTTACAGTAGCACATTTGCCCCGAATTCAATGAATAATAGTAAATGTAACTCCTTGATTTAATAAAAATGATTTATAATATTTCATTTGTCCCATACAGCCAGCTCATCATCTGAAGAATTGGGAGCCACTCTAGGTGAGTTTTGTTGATGGATGGGAATTTTCCTTCTTTTATTATGTTATAATGTCTCTAATTTTGAAATGATAACTGTGAGCTGCAGGGAGTTCAAAGGTCATTTGACCTATTCAATCCATAGTAGTCATGATATGATGTGATAATAATAGGTGGTGAAAATTTGTACGTTGTTTGTGTGTTATGCTGTTAACTAGTGTTTCTAAAATGCCTTGTGGGTTTGTGTGTTATGCTGTGAACTAGTGTTTCTAAAATGACTTGTGTGTTATGTTATTAACTAGTGTTTCTAAGATGTCCTGTGTGTTTGTGTCGTTTCAGGTTTCAAAGTCCTGTTCCACATCAAGGCCACCTTCCCCGCCAAGAACATTAAAGGTGGCATCACTGTGAGTGTTTTTTGTTTTTTTTATACATCAAAGTGTTTGTGAAAATAAGAAATTTAAAACCATATGAAACAATATTTTTATTTAAAAAACAAGGCGAGGAAGGAGAGGTGGGAAAAAATATGTGATGAAGGGAACTCTGGAAAGACTAGTTTGAGGAGAGGTTGCGATCCCTGAAACTCATATTTCATTCTAGCAATAGAAAGAGTAAATAGGTCAAAACCACTTGCTCGGGTTTTCCATTTCCTCAAGGTTTTTCTATTGTGAGTAAAAAGTACTGTAAGAAGCAATTTTCCAATGGTGAATAAGGAATCTCATGACTTTTTTTTCGGTACTTCCAGAATAGCAAGGTCAAGTTGCTAGGGAAAACCTTGGAACGAATCTTGTCCTATACATCAAAATCAAAGGCTACAATCGACTCATCGCATCTCCTTCGAGGCCATTCATTCCTTGTGTCTGTGAAGGAGGTTAACCTAATAACAATGCCACTCATAGAGGCGAGGTGGCCCAGTGGTTAGGACAGCAGACTCTCATGGCGAAGGTTGTGGGTTCGAATCCTGTCACTGCCACTTTGTTGTTTTTCTTGGGCAAGAAAATATACTCCCAATTGCCTCACCCCACCCAGGTGTAAAAATGGGTACCAGCTTACAGCTGGAGAAGTAATCTGTGATAGACCAGAGTGCTATCCAGAAGGGTGACGTATTGTCACTCAGTCCGCTTCACGCTTCGGAAACCGGGATAAGCACCGGCTCTATGGGCCTCATGGTTCTAAAGGACTTTACTTTTCATAGAGTTCCTATTCGTTTCGTTTCAGGGAGCCTAAAGTACACCAGTACACATTATGGCCCGATACTGAGCTGGAAAATATATGGATCAAATCAATATTTTTAAAAATTTAAGGCAAGCAGGGGAACAGCCCACTGTGCCGAAGGATAGAGATTTAATCTTTATAAATTTATTTATTTTGCCTTGTGGGTCCCAATTCAATGACAGCAGGACTTCATTTTCTTTACTGAATATTCTAAAACTCGATGAATGGCTCTTGACTTATATGGAATAGTGACTATCCCATGTTCATCACCACTGTGCTCTAAAGGCTTTTCAGTAGGAGCACATTTTGCACCAGGAAACTTCAGATTCAGAACTTTCAAGAACCGAAACAAAACAGGGGAGCCGGTGGCGCCGTGGTTAATTTACTCTCCATTGGTCTGAGAGGTTATGGGTTCTAATCCCAGTGGAAGCACTGGATTTTTTTCTCAAGACCTTGACCACACTTCGCAGTGCTGCTCTGCGGCTAGCACCTGGGTTTTTCCAGTCTACCGTGGGAATAGACAAATTTCCCCATGGGATGAATAAAGGGAATTTATTTATTATTATTTGAAATCTTTGAAATAAAAATAATTTTTTTTCTGTTTTCTGCCAGGTCCTTCTTGGTCCCAACAACAGCAGGACGACCGTGGTTATGATGTCGGACACGGAGGAGATGATGTTCCAGCACGATGTCAGCGGACTGGTCCTCCACCCAGCCATCCCTGGCATTCGCGGCATCACCTGGACGGCGTCCAAGATCGGCTCGTCCACGCCCACAGCCCTGGACAAAGAGACGGTCACTATCATCACTGTGCCTGAATCCATGGCCAACCTGCTCAGGGATGTAAGTATAAACCTGGCCGCTAATCTAACATTGGCTGTTTTTGTCAATAATTGGAAGTGAGATGGCCGAGTGGTTAGGACAGTGGCCTCTCATGGCGAAGGTCGCAAGTTCGAATTGAATCCTATCCTCGCCACTTTGTTTTTTAAATTTTCTTTGGCAAGAAACTTTACTCCAATTGCCTCAGATTTTCATTGAGGTCAATAGTCGTTGGTCATGTTTGAGCGGTAGTCGCTATTCAGGGGTCATTTATATATAACAAACCTGTTCCGTCATTTCAACTTTGGTGGTAATTGGGAGGAGGTTGTTATTGAGGGGATTGATATCGAGGGGTTCCACTGTAATAAATAAAAAAAATTCTTAGCGATCTGTCTTCCTTTTGGACTTTCCGCCTTTTTTGTTTTGAAGAAGAATCACATTGTTCTGTCAGCAAATTGTGGATACATTTTATTGGATAACGGATAACTGATACTCTCTACCCTTTGCTTGTTTCTTCCCTTACTCCAGGCCTTAGAGAAAGCAGCTGTCTCGGTCACAACGAACTCTGGAGCGGGTACCATCCCAGCCTCGAACGGTATTTATTTATTTCGGGTCTTGGTTTTGGTTATTTCTATAATATATTTTATAGAATGTAAGTGTGCCAATGAGACACAACAAATAAACAAGAAAGAAGCAAAAAAAATTGTGGAAAGAGGGGACTGAACCAACTCATGTGCCTGCCGCGACAGCATGCACCGCCTTGCCAAGTAAAGCAGACCGACACTAAGTTGCTATGCCGCCTCATCTCTTTCGACAATGTTTTTTTTTTCGCTCTTGGTTATTATCTCTCACTGGCGCTGTAACTAACATTATTCTACTTACTATCAGCGGCCGCTCCCTATTCATTTATTTATTTGATACATTTACACAGTAGGGGGTATGCAGCACATGACAAAGTCTAACCTTCAGGGAACGAGCGATTTAAAAATTACCAGAAAATTGACTTGCAGGGGTGTAAATCTTTCAGATATTGACTGATTTCTTTGTGGGGGGGTGTGTTAGTTTTTTGCTTTGTCTGATTTTAGACTTTTTGCTTTGTCTGATTTCAGATTTTTTTGCTTTGTCTGATGATTTCAGATTTTTTTGCTTTGCCTTATTTTAGACTTTTTGCTTTTTCTATATATTAGTGGCAAGCTATGAATTCAGACTCACTAGCTAGTCTGTCTTTGGTTTTACTAATCTTTTCAGTTTTTGTTTGTGGGCCATTTACACCCCTGGATGATACTGTAAATGTTAATTGATAAAAAATTAACAAGCTGGAATCAAATCAATTTATCAATTGATAGATGGTTATTTGAAAATCTGATCATAAAATGAAATAGAGTTATATCTGTACATTATTTCCTTTCCCCATGTCAATCCCAGTAGACGGAGCGTCGATCTTCGGCAAACCGGCCACAGCCGCGGCGTCCGATGGTGCTAAAACTGTGTTGGGCGGATTTTCATTTTCCACGCCCCCTGTCCTGACTCCTGCCCACACTGAACGGGAGAAAGCCACACCCCATAAGGGTGCCACTAGTGAGTGTGTGTGTGATTGATGGGTGGGTGTGTGAGTGAGTGTTTGATGGATGGATGGGTGGGTGTGCTTGGTGGGTGTGTGTGTGTGTGCATGTGTTTGGTGGGTGTGAGTGTTTGGTGGATGGGTGTGTGTGTGTATATGTGCATGTATTTGGTGGGTGTGAGTGTTTGGTGGATGGGTGTGTATGTGTGCATGAATTTGGTGGTGTGTGAGTGGGTGTTTGGTGTGTGTGTGTTTGGTGGATGAGTGGGCGTGTGTTTGGTGGGTGTGTGATCGTTTGGTGGGTGGGTGTGTGATTGTTTGATGGGTGGGTGTGTGTGTGTGTATATGTGTGCTTGATGTGAGTGTGTATGTGTTTGGTGGGTGTGTGATTGTTTGGTGGATGGGTGGGTGTGTGTGTGTATGTGTGTGCTTGGTGTGAGTGTGTGTGTGTTTGGTGGGTGTGTGATTGTTTGGTGGATGGGTGGGTGTGTGATTGTTTGGTGGATGGGTGGGTGTGTGTGTGAGCGTTTGCTAAGTGTGAGCGTGTGTATACATGAGGAGAAAAGAAGAAAAAGCGATAACATGGCATTCATTTGATATACTCAATCAGATCAGACATGATTTGAAAATTCCTCTGGTTTTTTCTCTCCTCGGCATTGATTAACAAACAACAATAAATATCAGTTTAAAAACCTTCACTGCCAAACACAAATAGCTAGTACACGACTATTCTCTAGTACACGACTATTCTCTAGTACACGACTATTCTCTAGTACACGTCTATTCTCTAGTACACGACTATTCTCTAGTACACGACTATTCTCTAGTACACGACTATTCTCAAGTACACGACTATTCTCTAGTACACGACTATTCTCTAGTTCTTAATCATTAATTAGGGATTATTTACTACATGAAGTATAGTCGTCGAGGTAACTATGTGGCAAAGACTGTGGCAACAATAAGTGAATGGTAATTGTTTTCACTCTCATGCATGCAGAATGAGACGTACGCATTTGTTGGTTGGTAGCGTAGGAGGTAAATGGAATTTGACCTGAAATACAGTCTGCAATTACAAAATCTTATTTTTGTTGTATTTTTTTTATATTTGCTCAGGCCCTGTGAAGATCACGGACGCAGTGAAGCCTTTTGCAGGAGTATCTCTCTCTGTACCACAATTTACATCCATGACCTCTTCAACTCCTGGGGGTAAATAAATTACATAAATATGAATGAATCATTCTATTTGATTTCATGATTTCGCAGACGGTTGTGGTGGTCTTGCCTCTTATCCCCCAAGTTGGTCGAGTCACCGACTGTTGTTACTATCTATTAGTGTTAGTTACCGGCAACGTGACGACAAGTTTTTGTCAGAGTTCTGTCTGTTGCCGACGATCATTTCCTTATTGATATTAATAGTAATGGTAATGATAATAATCATGTCTGTTGTCTATATTTTTGGCACTGCATTACACTAAAGCCTGACTGGTCGGAAGCCAATGAAATGATTTTCTTTGACTGTCTGACATGATTGGATGAGATGTCTGCGGCATGATGTAGGATTTCACAAACCTTAGAGGTTGTGGCACCGGCACCTATTGGTTGATGTATAAAGTAGGATATGTGGAAAAAGGCAGGGGGTGTTGGATTGGGGCGTGGAAATGGTACAGATTTGTACTATAACATCAGGGGTGTAAATCTTTCAGATTTTGTCTGATTTCAGACTTTTTGCTTTTTCCTCAAATGAGCTTTTTTTTTCAAAGTGTAGTAAAGGTCCTACTTTTTTTGTTTTTTTTGTTCAGACTTTCTGGGCTATCTTTGGTCTTGCTGATGTTTTCAGATTTTGTTTTTGTTTGCCATTTGCACCCCTCACACACAGTTCAGCTGCATTACCACCTCGCTTTGATTAAGTGATGGCCGAGCGGTGACGGTGATCTGTGTAGCTTAGCTGGCCATATCTCTGGCCGTTTTGCGTAGATCAAATGCAAGAAAACGAATGCGAGGCTAAAAGGTCACAAGGCACTGCTTGAGCGACAAGCGACGGTAAAGACAGAAATCTTTCTGACTCATCGTCACAGCCAGCACCCACCGCTCAGTAGTCGCCTTGACATGTGGCCTCTTCAAATCATTTTTTGTACATGATTTTATATATTTGCCTCTTTGGTAAGATTTCCAGTTTCTTTTGCACTTGGGTAAACACCTGAGGCTACATGTTGTCAGGTCCAGACATGAGTAATATTGAACAGTGTATTGCTTCTTGTTTATTTGCACAGTGAGTTGATCCCCTGCTTGCCTTAAAATCTTGATCCATAGATTTCCCAGCTCTGTATCAGGCCATGTGAACCAGTGGGGCACAGACTTGCACTTAACCTGGATATATTTTACCTGGTTCTGCGCATTGATGCCTTCTGCCTTGTACACTGTCCTCGGCCAGATACAGAGCTGGTCCCTACACTGTTTAATCACGGTTTTAAAGGGAACGGATAACAAACAAACTTTAATTTTATTTATCACCATGCTGTTATTGCACTGCTCAAGCCCAGCTCGTCACTAGATGTTTGGCTACGGGGTAAAGTACCAAACTGACGGTCAGTAACGATAGTTTGATTCATTCATTGAGCCTTACTTTTTGTTTTTCTCTTTCTTCAGCGCTCAGCTCAAAGCCGCTGACCCAATCCTCGCCGCAAAAGGTGGACGAATATGAACCCAACGTGGACTTCAAGCCCCTCATCCCCCTGCCCGAATTGGTGGAGAAGAATACGGGAGAGGAGAATGAGACTGCGGTGGGTGATTCTTGGCATGTCTCCTCATTCCCCCCCTCTCCTTGCTTTCTTTTTCTCATCATCCTCTTGTATTTCAATTGTTCAAAAAGTCATTTCAACTGGCAGTATTGTAGCAATATTACTGATTATTAATGATAATATTATATAATGAACAATAATAATAGTAATGATGATGATGATATGGTGATGATGACGATGTGATGATGATGATATGGTAATGACGATATGGTGATGATGATGATATGATGATGATGATGATATGGTGATTATGATATGGTGATGATGATGATATGGTGATGATGATGATATGGTGATGATGATGATATGGTGATGATGATGATATGATGATGATGATATGATGATGATAATATGATGATGATGATATGATGATGATGATATGGTGATGATGATATGATGATGATGATGATATGATGATGATGATGTATACTTCTATTGTCCAATACATGCTCCATACAAGGGGGCTCTGGTCAGAGTAGGTCAGAGGAAGATGGCAAAATTGTTATTGCAGATATTTGTGACTCTACTGTCATGTTGTTTTGTTTTTTTAAAATGGTTTGCCGTGAGTTAAATGTTTTAATATGTCAGACATTTGTGACTCAGAACATGGTTTTTTTTAGATGGTGTGTTTGTTGTTTCAATATGTCAGACATTTGTGATACTGCTGTTCTGTTTTGTTTTATTTAAAGATGGTGTGTTAATTGATTTCCTTTTACAGATATTTGCAGACAGGTGCCGATTGTTCCGCTATGACCCACCAACCAGCCAATGGAAAGAGAGAGGCATCGGGGAAATTAAAATACTGTGTGATAATGTGGAGCATCGTTACAGAGTCGTCATGAGACGAGATCAAGTAAGAGAGAAGAATCATTAATGTTTTCAACTTCTTTCCCTTTTAATTTTTTTTCCTTTTTGCCATTGACACTGCCGAAGTCATATTACTTCACTGTCATTCGCTTGTTATATGTTCCCTTTAGAACCGTGATTAAACCGTGTAGGGACCAACTCTGTGTCTGGCTGAGGACAGGGTACAAGGCAGAAGGCATCGATGTGCAGAATCTGCATTGGTTTGAGAGGTCGCGGGTTCTAATCCCGGTGGAAGTACTGGATTTTTTTTTTCTGAAGACCGTGAACCCACTTTGCGGTGCGTTGCTGCACTGGGTTATTACGGACTACCCTGGAAATAAACTTAACCCTAAAGACAAGAGAGAAAAAAAGAAGTGAAGTCCTTTCGAGTCTTGAGGCCCATAGAACCGGTGCTTATTCCGGTTTCCGTTGCATGAAGCAGACAGAGTGACAATACGTCACCCTTGTGGACAGGACGCTGGTCTATCACAGATTACTTCCCTAACTACAAGCTGGTACCCATTTTTACACCTGCGTTGAGTGAGGCAATTGCTCAAGAAAAACAACCAAGTGACTGGGATAGGATTCAAACCCACGACCTTTGTCAAGAGAGTCTGCTGTCCTATCCACCAGGCTTCCTCTCCTCTGGGATGAATAAAGGGAATTTGAATTACTTTTATTTGACTTATTACTATTTTTTTTATTTTCCCCTTTCTACGTCTATCAGATCTTCAAACTGTGTGCCAACCACTTCATCTCACCCAACATGAAGTTATCCCCCTTTGCCAATTCGGACAAGACGTGGTGCTACAGCGCCATGGACTACTCGGACGAGGAGATGAAGATGGAGCAGCTCGCCCTCCGGTTCAAGAACCAGGAGAAAGCCGACAGGTTCCGAGAGGCCTTTGGCAATTGCGTGGAGTTGTTGAAGCAAAATTGTGTAAACGAAGGAGGAGACGTGGAAGGTAAATGACGTGATGACAGTAATAATGATAATGATGATAGTAATAACAATAATGATAATGATAATAATAATGATGATGATATTGATAAATATTGATAATAATGATGATGCTAATAATGATGATTATAATGATGATGATAATAATAATAATGATGATAATAATAATAATGATAATAATAATGATGATAATAATAATGATGATAATAATAATGATGATAATAATAATGATGATGATAACAATAATGATGATGATAATAATAATGATAATGTACATTTATATTGGGCCTTTTTGACGGAGGGCTTTGAACATGTGACATAAATATAAAACTAATACAGATAACAACATTGATAACAGCATATGCTACTGAAACACACAGAGCCCGCAGCCACCCACAAGCACACACTCTCTCACACACACACACACACACACACACACACACACAGATTTTGTGTTCAACTTTGATGTCCTTCAATTGGTAAATTCCTACTTCAGTGGCATTGCATCTTTCACCTTATTTCTAAAAATAGAACGCCTTTTTAATTTTTCAAATTAAGCAATTTCTTAAAATATAAAAAAAACAACAAATATATTATATTAGATTTTGATAATTCTTGTCCCTCCCTTTACCAATTTCCAACTAACTGACTGACTGTGTTTCTTTGTTCTTTAAAAAAAAAATTATATCTGCAGTCAAACCTGACATCAAAAGTCCAGGCGTATCCTCGACAACAGCAACTTTCCCAGCTGGCAAAGCAGGCTTCTCTTTTGCCCCTCAAAGCACGGCTGCTTCAAAACCCGCTGCCCCACCAGCCTCAACGCCATCGACCCAGGTCACGTCCTCACAAGGAGATCTTGGCCAGCTGTTCAAACCCAAACAGGGTAGCTGGGAATGCGAAGGCTGTCTATGCCAGAACCAAGCAGAGCTCGTGAAATGCCCAGCCTGCAATAAGGCCAAACCGGGGACCAAGCCTGCCAACGCCCAAACATCGTCTCCTTTCTCTACTGGTGCCGCCCTCTTCAAATCTTTTGGTTCGCCGTCTTCTACTTCTACCGGTACTGGAGGGTTTTCATTTGGTACACCACCCGGCTCAACCGCCAGTGCTTTTGGAGGCAAGCCTGCTGCATCGACGTCGTCATCAACAGCGGCAGCGGCTCCAGCTCCAGCTCCATCCCTGGGCGAGTTATTCAAGCCAAAAGCTGACAGCTGGGAGTGTGAAGGCTGTCTGTGCCATAATACAGGCGACCAGCTGAAGTGCCCAGCTTGTGGGAAAGCCCAGCCTGGGGTGAAATCTGAAGGCGCGGCTACGACTGGGTCGACTGGTGCCATGCCGTCTACTGGTGAATACATTGATGATAATGATAATGATGATATTAATAATAATAATAATAATAATAATGCTAATGATAATATTAATAATAATGATAATGATGATAATAATATTAATAATGATAATAATAACAATGATCTTACTATTGCACTCACAGGTGTACATATTCTAAAATGTCATATTGTGTGCACTTCTACCTATTTCTTCACATCCATTTCTATGTTGTCATGAGTTGTTGCCATGGTCACAACTTACTTTTAAGCTAACATGCTTAAAAAACAAGATAATTATTCTTCAGTGATTTTTCCCCCAGCTGGCAAAGCAAGCTTCTCTTTTGCCCCTCAAAGCACAGGGTTGCCTCAAAACCTTTCCCTCTTTCTTTCCCTCTCTCTGCTTGATGATGGCATCGTGAATATATAAATATATA
>JARFNW010132042.1:0-11301 GCA_031763155.1 Dirona albolineata | reverse complement strand
AGAAGAAGAAGAAGAAGAAGAAGAAGAAGAAGAAGAAGAAGAAGAAGAAGAAGAAGAACAAGAACAAGAAGAAGAAGGAAAATAAGAAAAAGAAGAACAAGAACAAGAAGAAGAAGGAAAAGAAGAAAAAGAAGAACAAGAACAAGAAGAAGAACAAGAACAAGAAGAAAAACAACACGAACAACAAGAAGACTTGTCGCAATGAGTGAAAAATATAATAAGACCCGCTGAAGCCGATGGTATGTAAATAATATGTATAAGGAATAAATGAGGATTCTGGAGGACGATGACAAAACAAGACAAGCGACGTTTCGGCCGAAGGCCTTCGTCAAGCGACGTCACAAAGGGACAGTGACACTAAAACATCAAAAGACAGTGAGGGGCAATGCCTCTACGAAACAAAACAAACAACCAACCAAACCAAAACTAAAACAAACACACAGCACCAAAGGTTAAAACTACAATAAAGTATCTATGTATACTATACTATAAATAAAGAAGGAAGGAAAATAAAGAAGGAAAATATAAAATTAAAATAAAATATTTTTAAAAAACTTAGTCCGTCTAACCCATGTCTGGGTCCGAAAACAACATTAGTAGAGTCCTGAACCAAAATAGAATAGGGCTAGTGAATAGGCCAAAGACCGTATCCACTAGTAATTGACAGACGACGTAAAAGACAATCAAACAAAATAAATAAAATAATAAAAAAGGAACGCTATTGTCGCAACCCTATTGTATCATTAAGGAAAGGTAATATGATAAGATATCCCTTCTTGGCACACGCATGAAACAATAATGAGTTCAAGTTGAATCGACTTATGAAGCTCTGGCCTAGAAAATCTTTCGCACTCCCATTCACATAAAACACTTAACTAAGCGTGTCACATTGTGTTAGCGTTACTGAAATAGAAAACAGACACGCACCGGTCACGGCCACTGGGACCAGGAATTCTTGAGTCTCAAAGTTTAAAACAATAATAATAATAATAATAATAATAATAATGATAATAATAAATATAATAATAATAATAATAATAATATAAATAATAATAATAAATATAATAATAATAAAAATAATAATAATAAATATAATAATAGTAATAATAATAATAATAATAATAATAATAATATTCACACACTGTTCTTTGCCAGGTGGTATTCATCTGTCCCTCTCCAATGGAGAATGGTCATCACCTTTATATTTACCTTAAGACATCACTTGTTAAAGAAAAGATCACCAGACACATGAATTTATAGTCCTGATCTGGGGCGTGATGGCCGGGTGTTTAAGACAGCGACATCGTATGGGTTCAAATCCTATCCCAGTCACCTTATTGTTTTTCTTAAGCAAGAAACTTGACTCCAATTGCCTCACTCGACCCAGGTGTAGAAATTGGCATTGGATTGCAGGTGAGAAGTAATCTGCGATAGAACAGCCTCCTATCTTCCAGAACGTATTGTCACTCTGTCCGCTTCACACTACAGAAAACACCAGCTCTATGGACCTCAAAGATCTCAATGATTTACTGCATAGCCCTGATCCCAGACACAGGCTCACACACTTTACACTTATTCTCATACAAACCACAATAACGTTCACACAATTCTTTTTAATTCCCCATTTGAAGATAGCATGCTAGCAAAAGGTAAGAGCAAATCATTTCTTCTTTTGAAAAGAAAACCTATTTTGGTGACATAATCACAATGTTATTATTGATGTTTATGTTGTGGATATCTCATTGAACAAAAGTTACTGTACTGGGATGGGATCGTTCCTAGAAATGGAAATATCATATGGACTCGAACCCAAATCATCCACACTGTTAGTGCAATGTCTTAACCTCTCTGTCAGCACAGGAATTAACTGAGAGTTCCAAGTCGCGCCTCCAGTGAATGAAGCATCACTCAATATACACACGCACACACACTCACATCCACCCAACTTATATGCCAGAATTGGATCATTTGACATAACGATACAGGTACCCAGATGCAGCTAGGATACGCATTACCAGCTATATTTACACACAGAAACAAAAACAATCACAAACCCAAAACAATCAAAACCTTAGAATGAGAATAACATAAATTCATTCAAGAATCAATGAAGACTTTATTCATATATAATTATCTATATAATGCTATTGACAAAAAATACAACACAGAACTTCAACACTGGCTACATTTAACTCATTGACTCTTTTAAAAAAATCCTAACTTTTGAACAACAAAAAATAATCCCATTCTGTTTGAAGCTCCTGAAACTTTATTTTATCAAATTTTATGTGTGTTGGTTTCAGTTGGATATCATGAAGAGTTTATTTTTGTGATCTTTTTTTTTTAAAGGCTATCTTCATGCCTTTCAACTTCCTTTTTTTTCTTAAAGAGAGAAAAGGGTCATGCTGACGGCTTAGAAGAGGTCGAATTAACAATAATAAACCCTTCTAGTCAAAGGGAAACCATTCAATGAATTCATTGTAGTAACTCCTTCATTTATTGAAGTTAGTTTCATTTTGCTCACTGCTTAAGATAGGCATACAACAACAATGCTAAGTTGCCAGACGTACATGCCCGGCACGTCTTAAATGAGTTAACATCAGATTCAAACATAGTCAGCAGATGTCCACACAACCTGTACAGACCCATTGCATAGAGTTTCTATCTGTTTTATTTCCAGGGAAATATCATAAAAATGCCATTAATATATTGACGAAATTTAGTGCACACCTCCCATTAAGTGATTTTGCTTTTGTCTGTCTAAAATCCATGTGACAATGATTCAGATTGGGTATCTCAAAATTGCTTCTTCACGGATGCTACGATACTTAATTCTAGGTCATCTGCATACCCACACCATTCTACGTCATAACATGCACAGTGGACTAGCCAGGCCACAATACCACTGACAACAAGAATCCTGTGGTAACACCATTACTGATTTCAAGTCCAATTTTTTAAAATTGTTTTTGTAATGCTAAAATGAAGCTGGGGTAAAAATGCAAATGACAGCAACAACACCACCCCACCCCCCAAAAAATAACCAAAAAACAAACTAAGAACATGACTCATTCAAAGCACTTTAATCACATCAATCAGTTTTCCATTTTTCAATATAGTCAAAACCTTGTTATACCGCTCACCGCGGGACCATGAGAAAGTTGGTGTTATAGAGTGAATGGTGGAATATCCAGTGCAGAACTAGGTGTGCATCATGCCTAACACTCCCATTGAAATTCCATACCCCATCCCCCACCCCCTGTACTGAGCGAACCGTTATTAGTCGCTTCCTAGTCCGTGCCTGTATCAGGGTCCCCGAGTCTACTTTTATTTATTTATTGTCTACTTACAGCCATTTTGGGAACAGGCGATATAGTGGGCAAGATTTAACTATGGTCGCTTAACAAATGTACCCTATGACCTACTGGTGGATGGCGGTATAATGAATCATTTCACTGCTTTTGTACAGTGACCGATCCGTACCACAGTGAAAAGCAGGCGGTATGCGAGGATGGTGGTTTAGCATGTGGTAAACGAGGTTTGAGTGTACAAGCCTTTGAAGGGAAAAAAAATCGTAACAGCTCCAGTTGAATATACAGATGTGACTATTTCTTTACAGTTGTCACTCAAAATTAAATTAATTTCACCTTGGTAAGTTACAAGCAGAAAAAAGTGATCAAGTAAGAAATATTATAATGAGGGAACACTCACCCATTCACATGTTACTCCACACATCCACCCATATTATTCCTCACATCCACCCATTATTCCTCACATCCATCCATACATCCATTATTCCTCACATCCATCCATACATCCATTATTCCTCACATCCACCCATCCATCCATTATTCCTCACATCCACCCATCCATTATTCCTCACATCCATCCATCCATTATTCCTCACATCCATCCATTATTCCTCACATCCACCCATCCATCCATCCATTATTCCTCACATCCACCCATTATTCCACACATCCATCCATTATTCCACACATCCATCCACCCACCCTACATCTAACCAAACACCAAATTAACAATACAACAATCATCCGTTATTTTTTAAGATCAAACAAACTTTCAAAATCCCTCTTGCATTTTCCCTCGTCCAGCTGTGACCCCAGCAAAGGGAGAAAACTCACATAGCCAGGTTTCATAATCAGGTCATGACCTAACCCGTCCAAGTGATGGATCTGGAACACGTGAAAAAAATATCTTTAAAAGTAGAAATAATATACATGGGGTAAAATCATGACATTTAAATCAAAAGATTCAGTTAGTTCAAAGTTCTGAAAAAAATCTATAAAAAATATGAAGTCTGTAACAGCTGGCAAAACCAAAGTCTGTAAAAGTTTATAGGGTGTTGGTACCCAGTTTTCAGAGCAATCAGTAAAGTCCTTTCGAGCCTTCAGGCCCATAGAGCCGGTGCTTAACCCCTTTTCTGTAGCGTGAAGCAGACAGCGTCGCATACGTTACCCTTCTGGATAGGACACTGGTCTATCGCAGATTACTTCCCCAGCTGCAAGCTGGTACCCATTTCGACACCAGGGTCGAGTGAGGCATGCAATCAAAGTAAAGTTTCTTGCCCAAGAAAAAACAACGAAGAGACTGCAATAGGATTTGAGCCCACGACCTTCGCCATGTGAGTCCGCTGTTATAACCACCAGGCCACCTCACCTCCATTTCGGAGCAATAAACTAATGAGTTATTACATCTACGTGAATTTCTGGCCATGCCCATTGGCAATTTGAATCTGAGTCATAAAAGGATTTGGAAAAAAACAAAACAAACAAAAAACAACTTTAAAAAAAGAGAAATTTTATTGTGGGTTGACTCTGGGGTTGACTATCTTTATATTCATCACCATCACCATCACCATCACCATCACCATCACCATCATCATCATCATCACCATCACCATCATCATCATCATCATCCTCTACACCCTTTAACCTTTACCACCACTCGTGGGTTAAACTGACCCACCCCATGTGTATATCCAATCACTGTGTCTTTGAATGAATAAATAGCCCCTTAAAACTATAAATATGCTTACTTCAATCATTTTTCGACCTGTGTGTCATGTTGTTTTCTCAGTTTTATCAAAAAACATTTTTTTTATGAATTCTTTTTGTAACAATATGAATTTCACAGCTCATTCATTTGTGGGTCTCTTTGACCCAGTGACACGCAAAGAGAAATATATTTTGTACAACCCCATTCCAGCGGCGAATAGGGTAGGTTATTATAGCGAGCGGTGCTGAAGGTTAAAGTAGAACATTTACCCTAAGAAAAGAACAGAACTCTCAGCACTTAATACTCAACAAGCTGCCTGTTAGGCATGAATGCAATTTTTGGACAAGGCACAAGGACGACGCGCTGCTTTCAACGGAGAGACAGTCAGACCCACCTGTTTCCTGACGTATTCCACCATCAACTCCAAATTCCTTGCCTCTACATTTTCGTCCATGCTGAACAGCTGAAGCCAGAGAGCGTTGGCAAGCTGCTTGTCGTTGCCTATCAAACCCTGCGTGACAAAAGTTTTGAAATATATACAAATGGAAACCGAAATTCTAGGGACTTTGTCATTCAGTTTGGTATAAACATATTTTGGTTTTAAGCATTGTGGCTGAAAAACAGAAATAGTCGCACGACACTGCTTATCCCTGCTTGTATCATTGAGAAACAAAGGGGTTTTGAGCGAATATGCATTCTCTAGCCTAAGAAGGTTAGAGCAAAGTCGGCTATGGTTAGAGATGAGAGAGAGAGATAGAGTTTACCAGTCATTGCAATCGAGGACAGGCTATTCTTAGCTATTTCAAATGTTGCGTTAATAGTTGAGGTGAAGGATCAAGGACAAACTGAGGGCCAAATTTTCTTTGGTTTAGCTCTAGTATGGCAGTTAGTGCTTTTGGATTTTCGAGAGTTTGCCAACAATAATAAAAGTGAAAACAAACAACATTTTGAATCCTTTTCGATTTAGTGATTTTTTCAGTTTAGCCGTTTTCGATTTCAATGTGATCCACTTCTCTGTATATATTTTCAAAATATAGCATTTTTATTCGTCAACTTCATCATAAAAATTTTTAAATCTCAGCCCACTGCTTTGGGTTTCTATCCATTTCGTACCCCCAACCCCCCCCCCCCCCCCCCATTTGGACTTACTTCCATTTGTCATGTACACCCTTTAGAGCTTGACACATGGCTGGCCCCTACACTGCTTTGTGCGGTGTAAAGGGGGCTGGATAAACAACAATAACCATGACAAGATTATGCTCTATGCGCTCCACAGTCAACTCCGTAAAAGACAATCACAAACAAATAAGTTTTAGTAAAAATAAAATGTTTCAATCTTGCTTTAAACAAATTTACATTTGATGACAGAAATTGTCAATATCACTACTTTCAATATGAGAAGTAAGTTAGTGGGTTGTACTGTACTCACCTCGTCGTAGTACAGGATGGATGAACACATGAGAGAGTGAAACTTCCTGCTGGCCGCAGCCTTCTCGCTACCAAGCAGCTCCTGAAGAATAATTAATAACAATTGATTCGCTTTTATTGCGCCAGAATCCCCTTCTAAAAATGCTCTAAGGTGCTTCACAATTTAAAAACAAATAGCATAAATAAACAATGTCATAGCTTCTAAAATAGAATAGGGAAGGCATCAATCTAAAAACATAGCAGCATAATTAACATAACAACAACTCAAAATTAGAAAAGAGAAATACAAATCAGCTTTTAGTTTGTCCTAAAATGCATCAATCCAACCTGTAAAACCAACCCAGACACCATTTATAGAGATCTTCAAAAGAAAAGGACATCAATGAATGAATGGCATTTACATAGCCTTTATCCACGCCGCCATTATCACAACACCGTGGTCTAAGCTCTTTGCAGTAGCACAAATGCCCCAGGAAAATACTTATTTTCACATAATATATATATATATATATATATATACACGACATGGGGAGAGTTTTTCGCCTGATGTTAAACTCTATACCTAAGACGTAGCTTTTTTGTGCTCCAAAGCACTGTGTGATCTTAGGTACAAGACTACTGTATAAAGAAAAGAAATAGTTTCCCAGTAGTAGGAAGTCCATCCTCACCTGAAATGTGTTGAGTCTCCTGTCCACGTCTGACCACATATTCTTGTAGACGTGTCGCGTTAACAGAATTCCTTCCTTTCCCATCTGGGACAGTTTGACATGCAAAAGCCTGGAATACACACAAAATTTAAATACTTCAGTTCTATGGGAAAAAAATTTGATGGCAAACAAATAAAACAGCGCAAGAATGATAAAAAATAACTATTCTAAAACACATTAATTCATGATTTTAGCCTCTATTACTATATGAATTTTTATTTGTGTTTGTTTCAGTTGGATATCATAAAGAGTTTATTTTTATGATTTTTTTTTAAAAGGTAATTTTCATACTTTTTTTTCAAAATTTTAGACAAAAGAGGTCACACCGATCGCTTGCCATGAGGTCGAATAAAAAATAATAAATCCATACAAAAGCATACTTCTAGTCAAAGGGAAACCATTCAATGAATATATAATATATAATAGTACCTCATTCATTTGAAGTTGGTATCTTTTCACTTATCGCTTAAGATAGGTTAACGGACACATATATGTCTGTGGCACATCTTCAATGAGTTAATGATTATTCATGACTATAGTGGTACATAAGTACTTCTATAAAAGTACAAGGAGCGAGAGACATTTTAAAATCTTTTTTACCGTATGGCACTAGACTTTTAAATCATAGTTAGATTATAAAACAATTTTAACTAACCCACAACACCGTCTCTCTGAGAGATATTTAACATGAAATAATTTTATTTATTATTATAACATACTTGTTTATTAATATACTTTGAAGATATGTATTTACATATATTATTCATTTCAATACTGTGATGCTACATATCTGATACGTAATTTTTATGTTACGCGATGTAATTTTTGTACACGTCTGTAAAACAAATTTCCCTAATGGGATGAAAATACAGTATTATCTTATCTTATCTTAACACCCAGCATCAACCCGTCACATCGACCTAAAACCAAACTCACCACAAGTGCAAATTAAGAAGAAGATACCAAGAATTGAAAGTATCAGGAATATTCAACTCTGAAAATAAATACATAAATTAATAATAATGATAATAATAATAACACAAATGACCACAATGATTATAATAATAATAATAATAATAATAATACTAACAACAACAACAACAATAATAACATAAAAACAATAATTTTTACTATTATTCAAATATAATACTAATTTGATTTTATGAATTTCATCAATTTTTTACAACCTTGTGACTATTTTACATTTTGCATATGAATAAATATGCTACAATTAACACATATACTACAATTAAACTATTTGTAAGTTGATTCTCATGAAATTTTATAAAGAAGATTATAATAACAACAACAACAAAGTAAATAATGCAAATATACAATTCAGACATCTAAAATATTTCTCACCTTTGACAAACTCGGCAAAGTCAATGAAGTCAGTGCAGCAAACGTACAGTTTGAATCCCGAAAGGCTGAGGTGCTGTGTATGAAAACATTAAAAACAGTGGGCATCTTTACAACCGTTCAAAGCCAAGAACACCAGTATCACTTTTTCATCTTATTTCTCAACTTGACACTGTAAACATTGAATATAATAAACCCTCTTGAGGCGTGAACGGCAGAGGGGTTGGGTTAGGCTGATATCTCAAGTTCAGATCCAGGTAATGCTACCTAGGCCTGATGTTGAGTCCATGGGAAGGACCCTTTACACATTTACTCTCTATCAACAACCTATTTACCTTTCGGTATAAGGTTAATATTGATGTGTACCGGTATTGTCTAAATTAATTGGATTTCAGGCAAGCGGGGGATCACCAACTGTACCCAAGTTAGGGGATGGGGTTGCCATCTTAAGGCATCCTAACAGGCCTTGGAACGTCTTTAGTCCAGAACAAAATGGGCGTATATAATAATAATAAATGACATTTGTAAAGTGCTGCATCCCATTGAAAACAAGCTCATAGTGCTGGCTTCACATTTACACAACCAGCCAAATACATGAGATAACATTTGAAACACAAAAGGGCTGAAATATATAGACCCACATCAACCACATTGAGACGCGAGAGGCAAATGAATTCATTTTAGCGCAACCATGCTATTGCAAACATTCAAGACAATATCAAGAAGGTGAACATTTATCTCATGCCTACCATACAGTGTCATTGGTAAACAAGTTAGGCTGTCGGGCTCAGGATCATGAGATAAAGGGTTCGAATTCTGTCACAGCTACCGATGTTGACTATTTGGGAAAGACTCTTTACACAATTTTCACTCATTTGAATGAGGTGTGAATGAGTACCTGGCTACATGCAGAGAAAGGTTTCGTCAGTATGCTAATACAATGTGCCTAAGTGGCTGCTCTAATGTATGCTTACCCATTGAAGGATACGATATATTCAATGACACAGCCTGCTGGGGGATAAATGATATAAAATCTGTGAGCCTGTACTTGTACGGGGATACAGGATAACAAACCTATCTTCATCTTATATACCTCTTTCATCGATTCAATTATCTAGCCTTTCACGATGTTAGAATGTTGAACCCATTACTCTATTAAAATGACTATTGAGAACTGAATATGCACAATAGTGTCACGCATGATAGGACTTACACGGTTTGGCACCCTGAGATTGCCATAGAGACCCATGTCCCATTTGATTTTTTCCCACGCTGTCATTTGATCCTTGGTCACAGTGACTGCTGTGTGCTGACATCTCTGGTATAATAAAAAATAAAAAAATGTTTAAACATTAATAATGTTATGTTGAGCTTTCCACAATGAACAATACATGTCGTGTTTGAAAGGAGGCATGACGGCCCAGTGGTTAAGACTGTGAACTAACTTGCATGCTGACGGCAGTGGAATCAAATCCAACCCCAATTACTGTGTAGTTTTTTGGGGCGACGAAACCCTACACTTCAATTCCATCGTTCAACCGTGCTTTAGAAATGGGTACTACCTTACAACTGGGGAAGTCATCTGCAATTGATATAACGGCATCTTATCCATAATATTTGCAATGGAACGTTAAATGTTTCATACAAATTCATACACAATGATCATGTTATTTCCTTCACATGACACTAGTACTACTGATATCAAAGAACACCCTGGTGTATATGTATGAATACTGGAGTAGATTTTTGGAGAGTATAAATGAATCCAGGGAGGCACTATCACTTAAACTCATTTCTGTAAAAATTAAATATAAAATGTTTAAAACTAAAACGTTAATAATGGTGAGATAGTGATGATTTGAATGTCTCCAGTGTTTTGCTTTTGACTGTGGGGGTCATCCAACATATTCCAATCATCAATAGTTCGTGGGAAGAATGAATATTTGTATGTGTCTGTGTTGCAGGGAGATTTAGTTTTGGTATGTCTGTTTCAGGCAGGCCGTGCATTGTACGAGATGTAAGGACATGTGTAGATATGGATACCAGCTAACAGCTGGGAAAGTGATCAGCCTGCAATAGACCAGCATCCCACCCAAAGGGTGGCCAATCATCATTTAGTGTGCTTCATAATACGCAACCGTTATCATGAAAATGGCAACATCCTTACTGAAAATATTAAGAGCCTGAATACTGCCTTGTTCTTCAAAACTGCCTTCTTCATGAAAATAGTTTTAAGGGCACAGAGGTAGCACCGGCTATATATGTACGGACCAAAAGACTCTGCTTAGATTTATTGCCCTGTATCTTACTACTTCCTCACCCTTTCCGACTTTCCCTTTCCTACCATTGACCATTATTTCTGTCTTCCCAGTGTCACACATGTATGTTAACATGTCAGCAACATCAATTCCACAATTTAATTCACAGGCTTACTTGCTGAGCGGCCAGCGGCAAAATGACCTGGTGATTCTTTTCCACATGCGTAACAGCTGAACTGACGACTGACGATGATGCCAATGGCAGAGAGGACAGACATCTCTTACCAAGTGTCTGAAAGATTCAAATTGATGTTTTACATGTTATAAACATATTATATAAAAATCAATGTAATATAAAAACATTGGGGGTTGGGGGGGGGGGGGGTGTCTTCATTATAACATAAAATGCCTTTTTTTTTACAGTTGAACATCAAATTTATTTTTAACACAATATATTAGAGAGAGAGAGAGAGAGAGAGAGAGAGAGAGAGAGAGAGAGAGAGAGAGAGAGAGAGAGAGAGAGAGAGAGA
>JARFNW010132032.1:0-11301 GCA_031763155.1 Dirona albolineata | reverse complement strand
AGAGAGAGAGAGAGAGAGAGAGAGAGAGAGAGAGAGAGAGAGAGAGAGAGAGAGAGAGAGAGAGAGAGAGAGAGTGGTAGAGAGAGAAAGATAAAGAGATTGAGAGAGAGAGGAAGAGAAAAATAGACAGAGAGAGAGGGGAGCGGGGGAGAAAGAGAGAGAGAGAGAGATTAGAATGGAAAGTTGTTTCAGGAAAGGCAGTGTTGGCAGCCAACACCCTCCAAGAGTCATGCTGACCAGAGACAGAGAAACACAATATCATAATACATATATATACATATCTATTCCGTCTATGGCAGAATGAGTTTGGTTGGGCGGTTGTTCGTCTCATCTTCCTGGAGAGTCGCCGTGGCAACAGTGCAAGTGGGGGAGCAAACCTCATGTCGTGTGGTGGGAATGGCTACGTCAGGTTCTGGAACACAGCAAGGAGTTCTTTGGTGGCCGAGTTTGTTGCTCACCAGAACGGTAAAGTGTTAATATTTATTTGTTCTTTTCGGGGTTTTTTTAATTTTCATGATAACAGTGGAACAAAATTTAGTTTGAAAAACCCAAAGGCTGTTCACTTTTATAAAAATAAGATGACAAATTACTACGCAAATACTCTGGCACTGTAACGTGTTCACATTTATTATTCCATTATACATAGCTGGCAGCATCATCATGGCGTGCGACGCAGCCAATCACTTCATGTGTACGGCCGATGTGGACGGACTGGTCAAAGTGTGGGTCATTCAGGAATACGCCCTCATAAACTCGGAGGAAGTGATCACTGAACCACCGCGTAAGTATCACTCATTAGGAGGGGCGCTTTTTGTCATGTTTTGTTACGCTTTATGTTTGACTCATGATCAGACTCTCTAAGATTGAATTCTGGCATGACTAGGCCCAAAATTGAGTCCTTAGGAAAGACTCTTTAAAAAAAAAAAAATTCTCACTTGACTCGGGTGTGAATGAGTACCTGGCTAGCTACACGCAGAGAAAGATAGTGTCAGTAGGTTAGTATGATGTGCCTAACAGGCTTCTCTACTACACGCACCCAAGGAGTTGAGAAGGACTTTATGAATAATATCAGTCTGTGAGCCCGTACTAGTATGGGGATACTGGGCTATAACGCACCTTTCTCTTTTTATTGTTTTGACAGATATTAGGATGATCTGCTATATTTTCTTAGTTTTCACAATTTCGATTCTTCCCTTAACAGCCATGAAGGTGATGTACCAGGGTCACCACGATCAAATCAACAGTCTTGTCATGTGTGAGAGGAACGAACGGCCCCTCATCATTTCCGCTTCCTCCGACTGCAGCATTGCAATATTTGACATCTACGGGAATCGCATCGGCATTTTTGGACAGGTGCAGTAATAATATTATTTAAATGAATTTTCAAGAATTGATTACTTCCTATTGTTTCGGTACAGAGATTCTGGTTGTTGTGGTTACTTACCTATAGCCTATTTACAGTGCAAAAATAGTGTTGGGCCCAGCTCCATGTCCAACCTCAAAGGGCAAACTCAGACCAGTTGATTATAATGATGATGATGATGATGATAATAATAATGATACTTTCCAGGCAGCAGCATCTCTAATTACTCTAGCCATGTTGTCATATTTACAGACTATGCACTATATTAACAAATTCAACATTTATTGCGCATTTAACAGAACAGTGTTTAGCATAGCCTTCAAAGTTCTTAGATAACAAATGCCCCTCCACCACATCAAGGCAGGTTCTGAAGGAGTGGCTTTTCTAAAACATTTCTACTTCTAATTTCTGCAGGAAGAGCACTGGAAGATTGACCCTTACAACCCAGAGGAGGAAGTCGAGGAAGAAGAGGAGGAGATGGTGTGTATTATTATGGACCCATTGCATTGAGTTCCCAACCCTTTCATTTCCCCCCTTGGAACTTTATGTTGAAATTGCTATTAATTATTTTGGTGCAATTTAGTGCGCACTACCACAAAGCGATGTTTGGCTGTCCGTCTAGAATCAGTTATTGGGAATTTTATAAGCGAAGATCCCTGCACCGTCTGCATGCCATTGCCATCTATGGGGAGACATTGATAGCTTAATGGTTAAAGTATTGAAAAACTGAGATGCATAAAGCTCTTTGACTAACATTGTTTGACCTGTCAGCAGAAACTATTATTCATACAAGGTCACCACTCATCAGTTGTTTTGTTCCGTTTCTTTATGATTCCCGATTTTGATCAAACTATGTAACTGAGCAGTAACCACTTGGGTAACAGAAAAATGTATCGACCTCATGGTACAATGTTGTCCAATTTATTGGTAAGTGTGTTTGGACATGGTGGGCTTATCACCTGTTTTTCTCACATTTCTGATGCAGAGTCTCTCTAGCTGCGTTAAGTGATGAGCGATGTTGTCCTGCTTGATTTACTTTGATTTGTCATGTACACCCTTCAGAGCTTGACACATGGCTCGACCCTACATTGCTTTCTGCAGTATAAAGAGGACTCAATAAACAAACAAACAAACAAACTTTCACACCACTGAACAACTCATTTAAAAGTGGTGGCTGCTAATGCTAAACATATTTATGTTAGCTTTTTAAATGGCCACCGTCAAATTGGCAATGGGGCCTTTCGTTACATCTGTGCATTCATTATTCTATGGTTCGAATTACAAAACGAAAATGTTTTTTGGGGGGGGTTTTCCTTCTTCCAGGTAGTTGAGGACAAAGCTGATGTAGTGTGTGTGACACCAGAGGATGACAGTGAGTGGGAACCGGAGGAACAGGCCGTCGTTGACCCGTCCACCTATCGCATCAACACCTGGGACAAAACAGTCTTGGGTAAGAAACACAATGATCATGATGATACATAAGACACAGTATTTATATAGCCAATTATTACCAATTGACACTAATGGTCTACGCAATGCACATTAGCAAATCGTAATATGGGGCCATACTTGTTTGGCGCAAGAAGCTATATTATACTGCTCAATACTGCAACAATCTG
This sequence comes from Dirona albolineata, assembly GCA_031763155.1. NCBI lineage: Eukaryota > Metazoa > Mollusca > Gastropoda > Nudibranchia > Dironidae > Dirona > Dirona albolineata. The sequence continues at coordinate 8,319 of JARFNW010132032.1, read as the reverse complement.
GACCAGACACTATTATCACATTGTCGCCTCAAGTTTTCACCACTCAGCTGTAGAAACTGGCAATTTTACCAAAGAGGCAACACACTTATCAATATTACTCATGCCTGGACCTTAGAACATTATGATCTTGTAGCCTCAGGTGGTAACCCAGCAGCCGTAGAATTTGTGGGAATTTTAACAAATCATATGATCATATCCCTTGTATGATGAATCAATAATCCACCCTGGATTACCATGCATCAAATAATGAGCGCAGAATTTACTTTCTTTACTTCTTTTATTTAATTTCCAGGTAAAGACTATCAAGAGCTCAGAGTCCAGAAAAGGGAGAGAAGGCAACCAGGCATCATCCCAGATCTGCCTTATTTACATTGGGAAAAAACAGGGGCACCCCCTGCTGGGCCATATTCCGTGAGTTACTTCCCTTGATAACAGAGTTATAGTAGGATAATATTGCAGTGCTAGTGGAAAAGACCATAGATGAAAACAGAAAAAAGTTTGTCAAAAGTGGGGATAACTATGTCGAATAACTGCAGTGGACTGCAATTCAAAAACAATCAAATGCACTTCAAGAAGAAGAAAAAACGAAAGAAAACTTTAACAATCAGTCAAACTAAGTTTTCAATGCACTGACAATACATTCATATTTCAAATTTATTTTTTAAAATTGCTGAAGTTTGGAATTGATGTCTTCAAAATAACAAGGGCTGTCAAAAGCTATTGATCTGAATAAAATAGAATGCAAAAAATTATAATGGTTAGCTTCAAATGTAAAACGAGAAATTTCCAAGTCTTCCCTTCGTCAGCTTTCATCAAATGGACTTGATATATAATATTACTTTCCTTTTTTTGTTCATCTTCACCTCTCTTTCTCTCCTTTATACCACTTTTTTATAAACAAGATGCTTTTTTCGTGAAACTAATAAAACACTTTTCTACAACATTCTCTTGGTGGTGCTCTGATGCATTCTGTGAACATAGATTAAATGATGGAACTGATAAAATTGTATTTGTTTTGTCACCATGGCCACTTTGTCTTTGATGGTACTGAATATTATTTTTTAAACCGAGAAATAACCCAAACTTCAGCTACATCATTGATGTAGTTGATGCAATTTCTTAACCTCTCAGCCACCACGCCTCCTTAAACTGTATGGGGTTTTAGGTTTCCATTTTCCTAATAAATTTGAAAACAGAATAACATCACAATCCTTTTCAAAATAAATGATATTCTTTATTTATCTGTGAACCCAGGCTTTGAACACCAAAGAACTGAACGAGACTCACATGCTGACCAAACCAGATGCTGATAAATATTTCACAGAGAGACCAGGTAGTTCTGACTTTGCAGGCAGTAAATTCCCTGCCTTGGCAGAAAGTAAGTTTTATGTTATTTTGTTCACCATATCTCTTTTTAGAAAATGTAAAATATGAAATTGCTTTTATTTTTGTCCATAAGGGCCCTTTGTCTTAAGCGTATATTTACAAAATTACCCAAGCATCATCCGCAGTGCAAAGCCGCAATGAGAGCAATGGTTTATTTTCTTCACACCTGAATTAGGTGATGAAAAAATGTGTAAAGAGTCTTTTCCAAGGACTCAATATCGGCTGTTGTGTTAGGATTTGAGCCTAACGTTGTAGGCATTGACGCCAAATATTGACAATGGTGCCTAAATACGTGACTTGTTCTTTCATGATAGCTCTTCTTCCTACTGACCCCATGACTTTGATTTCGTACGTCTAAGTATGGTGACATGCTCTCATCTTTATATCTTATTGTCCCAGCACTTACGACCCCATTTGACGAGAAGTCCCTCTTTCCTCCCTACATTCTGGATTACGAGAGGAAGATGAAAAATTATCACGCCATGGCTCTCAATCAGGGAATGGTGAGTTAAAATTGACATTCATAATGGTTTATTTTGTTGGATATTATTGAAGGGATATAACTATTTCTTGACTGTTCAAGTATTGGATTATTATAATGGTTATTCTCCTTTAGGGAAAGTTGGGATCACTATATTATGTAAATATGCACAATAGAATATTGAATAATTTCGATGTCCGTATTAAGTTTGAAAATAGATTGTGGAGATCCATTCACATCAACATTGTCTACTGTTTTCTGCAAAAAGTGGAAAACCTCATTTAAAAACTGATATCTTCTTCATACTGTTTTAAGCCAAAAGGTAAAAATCTTTACTTAGTAGTCAGGGTATCTGACCGCCATGCAGGTGACCTCATTTATCTGCGTCTATTAAGACCTTGTGAAAGCAAAGATGGTGTGCAAAACAATGGACAACTACCAGATTGCGATTCAAGTCTTGACACTCGAAACCCTCTGCTTTATCACGGAGTATGGGAATTTTACTCTCTTTTTTTATTCTTATTTTTTTCAGCCAAAAGGCAAAAACGCACGGACCATGTTACAGAACATAGGCATGCAGATTGGGAATACCAATCAAGGGAGACCAACGATGTCTCCGAGGAAAAGCATCAATGGCCCGAAGCAAGGCTTCAAGCTGCGTCCCATCCCGGGTACCAGAAAGAACTCCATCGCTACGACTGTGGGAACAACACTCGTAGAATGAATGTAGGGTATTAATATCACTGGTAGGATGTGTAAATTTGACCACAGTAGTCTCTACAAAGACTAAAGGCATGTTAGGAGATGATAAAACCATGCTCTTAATGGGACAGGGCTCTTTTACGGATTACACTCTTGTGAAGTAAAATTTGTGGTGTAATTGTTGAATATAATTTGGTTAACTTTTGTCTCGGAGCCCTTAAGCCAATGCACTTTGTTGCTGGCTTGGAACAGCTTTTGGCCCTTTAAAATAGACGAATTTGGAGACAATACAAGTCAGGCTCCCCGTCTTCTGGCACAGGGTGCTATTGAATTCCTTTAGATCGTGTTGGTCGGCATGAAAATCATGCTGTAAGGCAGAGTCATTCTGAGTGACCTCACTCTTAGAGCGGTTTATTTATGTAGAAATAATTATATGTATTGCATAATGGCCACGCTGGACCAGGCTCATATGCGGAGACTTCTGTTCTAGAATATTACAATGCCTGGAATTAATATTTTAGGACAACTAGTATTTATATAACAAATTATTAACTCATGGATTGTATTGTGTTTCTGTCTGTTTAGAGTGAATGTAAATTATCACTTCGCACAATGTGTCGTCAGTTGCGCTATTTGATTAATGTAATGCTGTAGTTGATGTTGTCAAGATGTTACCATAATGGCCTATGTCAGACTTGAGCCAAAATGAAACTAGCCCACTGTTACATTCCTAATACTATGGCCCACCTCTCTAATGAAAAAAAAGAAGAAATGTGCCAATTATGTTTTTAGAAAAATATAAATAAATTAATGGCATTTTTTTTATTTTATAAATAAATAAATGGCATTTTTATAGCGCTTATCCACGATCATCATCATGCTCTAAGCGCTTTACAGTAGCACATTTACCCCGGGTAAGCAACGAAACACTCAACACGTAATACGCCACATATGCTGCCTGTTAGGCGCGAATACAATTTTTGGACAAAGACAAACGATGCTTACAACCGAGGGGACCTCCGAATTTAACGTCCGTCTCCGATAGGAGCAACATATCATGCTAACTCATCATTGTATGCTATTCAGATATGGTCATAACCATGCTAAAATTAAAGTCTGCATCCCTGTAAACACAACAAGCTTGGACCCCCCCCCCCCCCCCAAGGCATTGTCATTCAAAGACCTCTTCAACTCATATGATGATACATGACAAACTGCTGCATAATATAATAACAATTTGTTTGTTACTGAGCCTTTAAACCAACTTCAAAATGAGTTATACAATGTATTCTTAATAAACATCAAACTTATAATAAGGCAAAAACCAACAAACAATGCCTTTTCTCATTGTTTGTTCAAAACACCACGCTTACAATTATACCAATTAACACAAAAACGTTATATAACTCAGTTTTTTTCCTCGTGATTTGATAATGGAACTCAATACAAATGAAAATAACTATGCTTCTCACACAGATGTATCTATACATATCTCAATACATAATATTGAAGTACATCAGACTGACCTGAGGATATGGAGAAAAATACCATGGCCTGATCCTCCATGTACCAAATTCTATAAGACTAACATTCTTCATTCTTGTGATAATATCATCGTGATGAGCAACCATGCTCCCTGTTTGTCGAGGGGTTGAGGGGGCATCTTGGGAGTCCGTCTGCACAGATAAATAAATAAATTTAAAAAATCGACAACAACAAAAAAACAAGCCTCACAACGTCATTTTTATCATAACAATGATTGTGGCAAAAGAAATATTAATTTTTTAAAAATAAATCACATCAATATATGCAGAACATTTTAATTTGCACACTGATCTAGAGTTCAAAATTTACAAACTATCATGCTACACACATTATGCAACATCAATTCTCATTCCATTCATCATTCAACCAAAAACATTACAACTAAGTTATCCCCAGCCCAGCATTATCTCACATATTCATAAACTCTTATCCTTAATCTTGACATGAATATAAAAAAAAGTAGTTGTAATGTGAAGACACCTTACAAAACTACACAAGCAACACACTGTACACTCAGTTCTTCATTTTCCAACTTCCTTTTATCAGAGCTTTCATATAATATTCACACATTAAAAGAACCTTCACATGAAACAGATTGCTGGTACTCACTAATTTCTTTTACAAAAATACCTCCTTCTTGATAAACATAAACACAAGAAGATTTTCAAAAATCTCATGAGTAGTAGCATTCAATTCATTACATCGCATTCCACTAACCAAGAACAAGTATACTTACATCATCCTCCAACTTCCGCTTTCTACTGCCAAAAGACGAGCCTCCTCCACCTATATGAAGCTTCATTGCACCCGATCCACTCAAGCCGAGACTTTGCATGGAACCATTCTCATACTGGTAATAGTAAAAAAACATATATATTTTATATTATATATCAAAGAATTATAATCATATCAGCACAAATTTTCCAATCAAAAGATTCCCCAAATAAATATCACCTGAATATCATTAAACAACCCTTACAATTTCACGTTCTGGACTGCCTGGCCGTGATGATGTGCCTCCATTCACTGCTCTGCTTGGCTGCATGTTTTCTTTCTTAACAGGTGTCTTCACATCCTTTTTCGGCTGCTCCAGTTTGGTCAAGTCCATCCGTTCAATTGTGACCCATTCATCCAGCCTCTTATTGTCTGTTGAGGCAAGAAGTTAAATTCCCTTTTATGAATAAGACATAATTCAAAGGCAGCTAAGACTGAATGAATCAAGTTGGTATATCATCTTTCATGCTCTAAAATGCACTCAGTCAAAACTACTCCATAAAATATTTTTTTTAGATTTTACAAATGTGGTTAGTGTAGTAAGTGTAAACAAAAACAAATCAAAGTCAAATGAAATAAAAATATTTTGGACAAAAAAAAAACCAAACAATAATATAATGTAGCATACTATAAAATTAACACTCACAGTGTTCATAATGGATGTAATACATAGATAAATTGTTGATTTCCTTGATGCTGAGGACCTCTGCCATATCTGGTGATGCAAAAAAAGATAGATGCTATAAAATTTCTAAATATAAATCAAGGTCATTTACACTCCCCCTCTTTTTCTCTGCTCTTAAAAATCAATGAGACAGAAACAGACCTATGATGATGTATCATACAAATTAAGGAGATGATACAAATTTTTCAACATACTATATATTATGATGAACAAAAGGCAAAATATCATTACAAGATAAAAAGGTCAGATATACTTATAATGGAAAGGTCAGTGTTTCATTTCCATCGGAAGCTGCCTTTTACATAAAAATAGAGGGACTTCAACCCTTTAACTTTAAAAAGAATCGCCTTAGTACTTCGAAGTGAGAGATGAAAAAAAATATGCATAGGAATAAAAAAAGCCTTACGCCAGCCATCCCCATTTGGAAGTAAGACAGGCACATGACAGCCTTCAATGAGCTCAACCTGTACAGAATGAAATCAATATTATTACAAAGATAATATCATAATAGTACTAATAGTAATATAGATAAAATTATTAATTCATACATGCAACATATAAGTCATTTCAAAAAATGTTATTTTGTAACATTGGTTAGGACTTAGTTTATGCCGTTTAAAAAGAAAGTATTTCTCGACCAGTATTAGTATTGGAAACAACATTCATACTTCTTTGGGCCTGACTCTGACCAGAGGATAAATGAAAATGCTCTTTTCATTATGCACAAGTGATCGGGTCAAGGCACACACTGGGGGTAGGATCGACGAAATTGGGTCACTAACAATATTGCAGTAAAATTGTCATCATACGACAGTTTTACTTTTACGGCATAGTGTCAGGTGTAGTGTTACTTTTAGAAGCCTTGTTTTCAGTTGTAAACAATCTGGCCTTGTTTTCAGTTGTAAACAATCTGGCTTTAGTCTTTAGTACAAACCCGATACTGGTTGGCTCACAGGAGGAAAAATAGAGACAAGGTTTGTTAGGTGGTCGGAACCAGGCGCGCTTTGACTTACTCTAGTCTACTACTACACTAGTCTCGACTACTAACTCTACTGAACTAGACTAGTAGTACTAGTGTAGTGTACTATCTAGTACTAGTACTCATTCATTGCGGAGTCAGAAACTGAGGTTTCCTTTCTCCACTTCACATATTCTGGTCTGGCGCCCTAAGAGTCCCTAGTACTAGTACTTTCTAGTGTAGTGCCAGTGTTGTTACTACACTACAACTACAGTACAGTACAGACTACACTACACTACACAGACTACAGTACAAGTACAGATCAGAACAGAGATATAATAATAATAATAATATATTAAATAATGTTATTTATTATATATAGTTATATAGTTATAGTTATACACTGACACTACGGGTGAAAGAGAAGAGCAGTTGACCGTACTATTATTTTTCTATTATTACTATTACTATATATTTTCAGCCCCCCCCCCCCCCCCTTTGTGTGTGTCTGTGTGAATCTTTGTTTACGTGCGATTGTTTTTGTTTTCTTTTGTGCTTGTTTTTTATTTCGTTTCATTTCTACTTTTACTTTTACCCAGTTTTAGTTTTTGGCCTACCCAAAATATTTCACTAACCAACTTCTATCATTTTTTCGGCAAATTTCATACGCCTCGAGCGTTTCAATTCTAAACTAAGGACAGGGGGAGGAGTATTGTACTAGTCAATCGTATATAATTCTTGTATATAATACCAACCGATCTAGACTACTCTATTCTAGAGTTACGTTAAAACATCCCAAAAATAAATTTAAAATGAACTAGGCGTACGCTTATTGGGCCACAAAGTGACCTAGATAAACTCGTCTTCCCCATTTCATTTGATGATCAAATGGCAAGAAATTACACGAATAAAACATTATAACAGTTAAAGTGGTATTTCTAATAATCATAAGTAAACTATCTCGAAAATAACATTCATTAAAATTGAATATATAAGCCAACACTTTGAAAGAAAAGATAAATCAACACTTCCCACCTTCGGATCCGCCATGTTCACCATGATTGCTGTAATGAGTGGCCAGTCCACATTATTTTTCAGCCAAATTTTATTTTGGCATGTGGGCAGAATCTACGAGCAGGAAGTGAAATGTTTGGGACATGGGGCGGGTTCATAGCGTACTTGAGTGCATCAAGAACTGAGCAATAAAATAAACGCAACACTTTTTGAAACACTTTAACAAACAAGATAAAATGGGAAACAAAAAAAACTTCTTTGCCAGCAAGAGTGTTCCTCCATTTCCCAATCCAGTAATGATAAAATTATGTCACACTGGGGACAAACAAAACAAAAACATATCAGAATTCAAGATTATACAGTGTTGAATTAATTTTTGGACTCGCTATTTTCGCAATATTTTGGCAATATTGATGATGTCTCACGAAAACTTTTTTTTAAACTTGACTAGAGGTAATCAATGCTGTAACATGGGAAGATTCCATCTTATTAAAACATGGACGGCACCTAGACTTACTGGCGCCCTCCTTCTCTACTCTCCTTTGATCTTTCGCCGTCTTTTCCACCACCTCCGTCCTCTTACGCAACTCACCAGGCGTTGTGCCATCACCGTCGTTGTCCCCTTTTGTCTCTGGATTTGCCTTCATGCCTTGGCGGCTATCCACCCCTTCCCCCTCTTCATCCCCCCTCCCCCGACACTCACTTCTTTCCCCGCTTTCCTTCGTTTTATTTTCACTTGACCAGTGGTCGTCCTAGCGTCAACATCGCCTGATT
>JARFNW010132021.1:0-11301 GCA_031763155.1 Dirona albolineata | reverse complement strand
AATAAATTAAAAAAAGTTTGGTTTTATAGGATCCTGAGGAGGGGGGGGGGGGCGCGACGGTGACCCCTCTCATCTGCCCGACAACTGCCCCCGTCGCTCTCAGCCAATGAATGATTGGTAGTGGCCTATGATCAGTGGCGGTTCTCGGGCATTTCAAGAGGGTGGACAAGCCACCACCTCCACTCCATACCCATACAATGAAACATGGTTTCGAGACTAAAAACAGAAAAACAGATTAGTGACACCACTGACACATTTTGATGGTTTTTTGTCACAAGATACGAGATTACTTCCACGTCTTTATTTTGAGCTGGACGTGTCTGCAATCACTACCCCTTGCAATAGATAAATAGGCTTGTCTCAAAATCATATTCAGCTGGTGAGCATAGCAATAGCAATGAACGAAGTTGGCGTGTGGGTATAATATATCTTGCATTGCATTCAGACTTGCACTTGCACGCCGGTTTATATTTGAATTTGCCGCTCATCACATTGGCGCCATCATAATAATATGCCTGCGCATTAAGTTTCTCCTCCAGATTGAAAGGTTCTTCTAGCTGTGGCCATAATGTGGCGCAAACCCTCAGCAGACCTCTCTGTTACCTGAACATAATTTAGAAAACGCTCAGTTATATGACACGCTTTCAAATATCGAACGATAATGAGGATGTGAGACTGATTTGAGACGTGTTGTTTCATCGGCTTGAACAGCCCCAAACTGGGCGCTGTCTAGGTCTGGCTAAATCCTCATTATAAATCCATAGAAATAGAATTGAATCTGTCTGTGTGTGTGTGTATGAATTGGTACATGTGTGCGTGTCTGAGTGTATTCATGAATTTATGCAAACTTGATTTGATTTGACTGCAATGTAAACCGAAATGAATTTCCTTATGGACAATAAAGATATATATTATTATTATAATTTGTATTGATCAGTTCTTGACGTGCATCTGTTCACTTAAGATTCTGATAAATGGTGTGCCAGTACATCGTCTGAAGTATCAAGCGGATGTAACGTTTCTGTGAAAACACCTTTATTCGTCACGTCCAGTGTTGGGAAGTTCATGAACACCGCAATATTCAAGACAATCAATGATTTTACCTAAAACATATATTTTCTTATGTCCTCCTCATTATGCTTTCGAACTGAAAGGATGTGACTTTGAACTCGCTGTGATCTAATATCAATCAGCAGTTCCTAAAAAAAACTGCAGTGGGCTCATCACCTGATAGTCTTTAAATCCTAATGCAGAGTTTTTCTAGCCATGTGTCAGGTGATGAGTGGTGTAGGTCCTCATTGACATTTGGATTTACTTCCATGTGTCATGTGCACCCATATGGCTGGCCCCTACACGGCTTATTGCGGTATAAAGGGGACTCGATAAACAAACAACAAACAAGTTCCTAAAAAAATAAAAAATAATGGCATTTTAAATAATATGTGAAGTGCATGAGTCATGTTTTGATAACATTGAGATAAATGTTTTAAATCAACAAATCCACCATTTGACAAACAAGTTTTTCCCTAAAAAGCACACATTATAAAGCAAAACAATTTCTTTTTTCCAAGGCTTGCTGTGACTCACAGTGTGAGCCATTTGAATTTATCACACCAACAAATGTTAAAATTTCTGCTTCCACGGATGATATGGAAATCGCAGGGTTGGTGTGATACAAGTTGCTTTATTTGCACTTTTTCATCGAATGTGTACCCAGCAAATGGACGAACTAATAAAATATATATTTCTTTCATGTTTTCCCAGGTATCTATTTTCCAAACTTCTCATAGCTGTGCAAAATATTAATTTACCAGTATTGTTTACTTTGTTGCTATACGTATGGTCTAACGTATGACTAACGATATGTTTTTCTTGATAAAGCTCAGGCCGACCCGCACACCGTCTATATTTTACTTATGATTACGTAGTCTATGGCCGGAAATGCAGTGGATTCTATTGGAGGAAGGGGTCCCATACCATCCGCCAATATTAAGTTTCCTGATCTCATTTATTATATATGAGTGCTTCAATTCTGGGAACAAACAATGTCAAAATTCCCAATCGTAGTCGTTTTATTGCTGAACCCAAACTGACAACAATCACTTGGCCAGAAATGTGCACTGAATAGCATCAAAGTAAACACAATAATTGTGTTATTGATTACTAGGTTCTAGGAGACGGACGTTAAATTCAGAGGTCCCCTTAATTGTATTCGTCCCTAACAGGTCGTGTCATATAAGTGTTGAGTGTTTCATTGCTCTCCCGGGGCAAATGTGCTACTGTAAAGTTGTAAAGTGCTTAGAGTAGAGTTAGAGCATGGTGATGATTGTGAATAAGCGCTATATAAATACCATTTCATTTTCATTTCACTCTTTTCTTATATGATGGTTCAACTTTGCCGGAAAAGACACAGCACCAGGTTTCTATACTTTTGTTGCTAACATTGGAAACATTGAACAACTGAAGTCATCATTTTGACTTCACCAAATACGTATGGAAAAAAGAATTACTTCAAGCATTACAACTCTTTTATTTGGAGATAATTAAATACAATCAATTTGTAACAAACATCCAATCATACAACAATTTATTACAATGATTGCCTAATAATAATGTAAAAAAAACCACAAACAACCAAGAAAAAAACCAAAACAAAACAAACAATATTTTTTTTTAAAATAAAGAAGAAAAACAGTGTTCAGCCCAGTCAATTCATCAAATTGATAATGGTGATAATTTATGTAAATAAATGAGGGATGTGTCAACAACAAGAGACAATAAAAGCCTTCAGATTCAGAACGTATGATTATGATCATGCCAGCCACAACGCTCTCTCACACTCACTCACTCACGCCTGTGTGAATTATCATTATCATTATCGTCATTATATTTCAGTGGCCCGATGATGCAATCACATACTTTATGCAACCACACTGTATAATATAAAACTCAGACGTACAGCAAATAAAAGGAATTAGTGAACTTCGGAGAAGAAAAAAAAATCAACATTTTAACGATTGGACCCTTAAACAGCGATAGGGGAGAAATCAGGTCACTTAGCATTATGTTATACTATAATAACTTGAAAACAGTTCATCAAAAATCTTCGAGAGAGAGCCCAAATGACTTTGAATCACTGCAATTTCCCTATATTATACAATCATCATTATTACAAATAAGTAGAAATGAAAGAAGAAATGGGACCAGCAATCAAAAGAATTAGAACCTGATTAACGTTTGTGTTGGGACTGGGTCGATGCATTCTTGAGCGAAGACAGAACAAAGCCCAGCTCTCCTAAAGACGAAACAAGAAGGAAAAATACAAATCACACAACTTAATCTAGCCTTCCCGTTAATCCCTACAAACACTAAATCTGCTGCAGGCCCACCGCAGCAGCTGGTGAAACACTTTCACCTCTGGTCCACACACATAAGAAGAAAGAATTATCATATATACAATGGTCCTTATTTAAAATAATAAAATCATACATACCAACATTATAGCCAACTGACTAAAAGTTTCCATAGTTCCCCTCTTCTCTATGAAATTGAATTTTCTAACTTGCCTTAGATTGAAAGTCGTTCTGATAGCAACTGGATCGATAGAATCGGCAGAAAACTCATCAGAAAGGCACACCTCTGAAGAGAAAACCACCAAGCAATAAATGCTCGACTTCTTTTCACACACGACATTAAGACGTAACTATCAGATACCATCAATTTCATTATTATTGCTCCAGGAAAGCTGTGCTACACAATCGATGAATGAGCATTGCCTATGTTAGCCGGTAACCAGAGAAAGTGAGAAAAAGATACACATTTGTATGTAAATTTGAGAAATCTTTTTTTTTTCTTTTCTGAATTTTGAGTTGAAAATAATTTTTTCTTTTCTTTAAAATTTTGTTCAAACTCCCACATACTATGTGCAACATCTATTCTATACCCCTAGGTAGTGAAAGAAGCATCTAGAATACAGGGATGACAGTAAAAATGGGGTAGAGAAACAATTGCATTTGATTTAAAACACAAGATGATACATTATGTAGAAAGTAAAGGAAAAATACTATACATGATGAACTTATCACAACTCAATGGAATAAAAAATATTTTTTTCAACATTTAGAGTTCAATAGATCAGAACATCCATCCTATAATCCAACCTCATACACAACACACCCATACAAATACATGCACACACACACAGATGCAATCACACTAATACAATTACACACAAACATACAAACACAGACATTATTTTCACACGCTGAAATTGAATAAACAAGCAAGTAATAAACAATAAACCAATAAACAACTCTAACATGGGTCAAAGTGGCCGGTGGTTAAGACATTAAACTAACCACACCAATCCTACATCGCAGCCCTGCACTGCGGCTGATGCTTGGATTATTTCGGTATTCTTTAATAAAATATACCCTAAAGAAAAGGTGCCCTTAAAGTAAGACAAAATAATGGCAATCTTATATTTTATCATATCTCTCATCAATGCAATCAACATATCCTGTTTATTCGTTACAAACAGAAGTGACCACACTTTTACACATTGCCCTCACTTGATGCAAACAAATCGGCTGTTTGGGTGTCTTTTTTAAACATAAAATGTTATCGTCATCATTAATGCTGGCAAAATAAGGAAGCAAGTCAGTTTCAGCGTCAGTATATTGGAAACACTTCAAACAACCGTACTATCCCCATTTACAAGTGCACCAACTTTAATACTAATACTCACACAGACATTCCTACCGCTGTACATTAGATATGGCTGTTTCCCAGGGCGCCACACGAACGTTGGTGCACACCAGTGACAGTTGGAGCAGGCAACATATTGTATTTAAGCCTAAAATAATTGCTCCCTGGCAGGCCTTTTCGTAAGCGTACAGTGATCTCAATGGGAATAATACGTTAAGTGATTGATTGTAAGTACTTTGAGTAGTTTTCATTCGTATCATGTTAAAATCTCACTTCCAATTAGCTTCACAACCCCCCACCCCGACATTAGTATTTAACACATATATTGCATGGATAGGATTTTGGTAGTATTGAAGTAAGACATTCATAATCATGGTACCATTCAACATTCAGTAAGTGGGTCGATAACCAACTGGTCCTAGATCCTTAACACAATAAAATTACAAGCTCAGTGTTGAGCCACACATGGTGGCTGCATACTTTTGTCAGAACTATTTGTTAGGTATCGTCATACATTGCATTCAGGACTGAATATTTTGTTGGATGAAACATAACCACTTCCTGTACCAATTATAATAATAATGGAGAACACAGCAAAATAAAACACAATTCACATTAATATCGACAAAATACGATGACTTAGTATTTTTTTTCTCATTCTTTCTCCTCTCCATTACCTCACCTTTAAAAAACAAAAAAAAACAAAAAACAAACCTACAACTATGGAACAAAATGTTTAAAATCATGAATGCAAATTTTCGCATAAATATACATATAAAACCGACCTCAGAAGTTTACTTTTTAATTCTTTATTAATCCAAGGTGGTAAAGTCTAATTCCAATGACGGTAAACTATCAGTATGGCATAATTGTAAAACCTAAGACGACCTTCAACACAAAATAACGATAAAATGAAAATTGCGACACTTAAAATCACACTGGACATTCATATCAAACTTGTAAAAACTTTTAATCACACACAGTTAATCACTTGATGACGAAGAGCGTTTTCGGGACCGCCCCCTGCTGCTGTCGCTGCTGCTTCTGCTACTTTTTGAAGAGCTTCTTGTGCGACGATTCTTACTTCTAGACCTACTGCGTTGGCGCCGGCGACGACGATCCCTACTCCTTGTACGTGATCTGAAATCAGCAAAACAAAAATTAGACATCATTTTGGGCCCTCAACCCCGAAAGCCTTATCATTACACAATTCATTTTGACACCATTACCCAGTCATCGAGCATTGAACTTGATCTTGAGCTACGTACTACCACAATCAAATCAATAAATGGGGAAAAAAATAAATGGCAAAATGTTATTGTTCCATGTAACTTTTTAAAATATGTATATATTGCTAAACTGCCATTCATAAATGATACCATTGATCATTTCATTTTAAAAAACATGCAAGAGAGGTTAGGCTACCAGACTCGAGATCGTGAGATCCTGGGTTTTAATCCAGGCAGCGCTACTGATGTGAAGTCCTTGGGAAAGACTCTTTACACATCATTTCCTCATTTGAGTCAGGTGTGAATGAGTACCCAGCTTTAGGCAGTATGGCTAGAGTATGTTGGAGCCTAACAGACTTGAGCTCTTGCCCTTATTCTGATGACATTTGAAAAACTAAAGGGAACAGTTAAGATTCTTCTAAAAACAATATATTCATAATATCAATGTACCAATGTGATATCTGTTTCTAAATTCTATTTACACTATATATAATACATATTCTATAAATTCACTTTTTCTTATACAAGAATGAGTGCTACACAGAATTGTTAATTTATTCATGCTGCATAAATTTCTACTCGACTAACCGTCGCCTGGGTGGAGATCTTTCATAGCGTCCATCTCTACGGGTCCTTGCAGTTCTATAAGAAATATGGAGGTAAAAATATACATTAATACCAGCTCATGATGTTTCAAAGTTTTAGCTTTGTTTTCAAGAAGTAAATTACACATTCGTATGTACAAATAATGGCAATGCATTTCATTGTGTCGTTTGAGGGTCAGCATTTGGAATATAGAGGCAACAATCTTTTTTTATAAAACTGACTATAATATTTTGTCCACAAGGGCAATTTATCTTTAGGGTATAATTGAAAAAAGATTGAAATAAAACACAAGTATAAGTATCAGCCGCAGTGCTGCATTTCAATGTAAGCAATAGGAATTCATTTTCCTGCCAACGGAAAAAAAAACCAACACAATGCTGAAAGCCAGGCTCGAATCCCCAACCCCCATCACAGGCGTGTTTAGTGCAATGTCTTAACCTCTCGGCCACTGCGCCTCCTCACCGACTGATGAACAAGCGGTTTTTAGCATTTGTGACTAATGCTTAAACAAAAGAAAACAATGAAAGCTGAAAGACAACTTACCTTGGAGCAGGCCTCCTTGGTGACCTAGACCTCTGGCGAACAGGTGACCTTCGGCCACGTGATCTTGAACGTGATCTCCTACGGCCAGGTGAACCAGATCGTCTTCTCCGTTTAGCTTCTTTAGACCGGGAACGAGACTTCCTTCGGGAACTGCTGCCGCTGGTTTCTTTCCTCGACTTTGAAGAGGCTGATTCCCTTTTGTCCTCAGTCTTCTTTTTCTCCGATTTAGAGTCTGCGTCTCTTTCAGACTTTTTCTCTGATTGTTTGTCTTTGTCTTTAGAAACCTCAGACTTTTTGCCTGATGCGGAGGATGATGATTTCTCTTTCTCTTCTTTACCTTTGTCTACAGTTTTAGATTTACTTCCAGTCGAAGATTTATTCTTATTATCTTCGCCAGACGATGAGGATGACGACGATCTGGATGACTTCCTTGATCGACTTGTGTCCTTATTTGACACTTTTGCACTTTCCTCAATGACTTGGGCTGAAGAGCTTTTTTCAGTCTTATCTCCTCGACCTCCTACAACGGAGGCATCACTACTTGGCAGTGGCACGTCTGAAAGCTCAACTTTTGCATTTAACATCGACGAAGATAATGGTGTAGACAAGGAGCTGGCCTTAGAAGGATTAACAGGTGCAAATGATGGCGATGATAATGGTTTTGAATCGGGTAAAGGAATGAGTCCATGGTCGGGCATTGTGATAGTAGAGAAATCGGGAGGCGGGAGAGGAGGGAGAGGCACAGCGATAGGAATGCTGCTGCTGTTGTTGCTGTTGCTACCACTGATCTGGGTCGAGGAAGGTTGGGGTAAGGGCGGTAGCGGTGGCTGCGATAATGGGGGTAGGGATATTGATGAAGTGTCTACGGAGGAAAGATCAGGACCTGTAGCATTTGGCTCTGACCTAGGAAGGGGAGGAGAAAGTTTAGGCTGTTGAGAAGATCCATCAGTCGTGGAGGCTGCTGTTGATGATGACGACGACGGAAATACTGAAGTGGGAACTGGAATAGATTCAAAGTCAGACGTGGGTTTGGCTGATGTATACCCAGGTGGCGGAATATCAAACCGGGATCGGTGTATCCTTTTAATGACAGGAGGTGGCTCAGGCGATGAAGACCCCGACCTAGAATGGCCAGCCTTCCTGTCTCGTTTCGTTGCAGACTCTGCCCCTGCAGCCCTGGTTTCAGTCACGTCTTGCGCCTTTGACGATATAGCTTTCGTCTGTTGTGACTCTTCGCTTTCTTTTTCCTCTGTCTGTTCATCCGTCCGTCTTCGCTGCTGGAGGAGTAGAGACTTCCGTATCTGGGTGGGGGACTCAGAGCCTGACCTGTCAGAACTGGAAGCTGATCTCGACTTTGATTTTCTTTTGTCTTGTCTGGCTTTACTAGGGGAAGGGGAGCGAGATGATCGGGGTGAGGATCGGCCTTTTCTGTTCCCTCGACTCTCCTCCGATTTCTTTTTGATGCTGCGTTCTTCGTCCCTTCGCCTGGAATTGAATGGTAAAAACGTGTTTTTATTTTTTTTAATAATTTTTTTTTAGCTTACATTTTTTATTAATATTATATCGTTTCATAAAGTTTCAGTTCAAATCACAAACATTTCCCTTACATTTACTATATATTGATTACGTGTTCAAAATTTTTTTAAATGTAAGCATGTGTGAAAATCTTCTAAACTGACAAGTTAGTAATGTTTTCCATTCATCTGACCTCACAATCCAAAACTAATGCTCAGTAATCAGCCAAGTAATTTCTTGAGAGCCTTGAGGCCCACAGAGCATGTGCTTATCCCAGTTTCAACAGTGTGAAATGGTCAGTGACAACATGTCACCCTTCTTCATAGGATGCTCGTCTATTGCAGATCACTTCTGCATTTGTAAGCTGGTACCCATTTCTACACAGGAGAATCTTAACTTCTAGACCATTGCAACTCTATTAATCATCAAACTCCCCCCTTTTTCCTTTATTGAAATGACAATCTGGTCCAAATGTAAAAATGGTGAACCACACAGAAAGAAAAGCAATTTGGCCTCTTCATTTTTTTCTGCGATCTTAATTTTTAAAAAGAAGCAACAATCATCAGGGATATTCGTACTTGAAACAAATATAACAAATGAAAACGTGAGGAACTTACTTTGCCATCTCAGCCGTCTGTTCTACCAGTTGGTTCAAGGGAGGCAATGGAGGTGTCTTTATTTTCAGTCCAGGACTTGATTCCTTCAATAGAGCAGATGAGGCCACAGAGCCTACGGCCTGTATAAAATGGAAGAAGAAAAAAAAAAAAATTGTTCATGAATCAAAAGAAAAGCACATCAACCCAGTCTATTTTACATCTCCATTTTGCATCAAAGATATTTTGTGATGATGAAAGGAGGAAAATGACTCAAAACCAAAAATTTATTACCCACTGACACCCTCCTCCTTTTACGATCTCTTTATGTCGGAACAATCTCTCACAGCCTGTTTCCCTGTTTATTACATTGCACTTTCAGATAATCATTAAGACTGCATGATGACACACTAGACGAAACATTTATCAGTTCTTACCTCTTCTTTGTCATCCACTTCAACTTCTTCAGGAGGCTGCCATTTCAGTTTCTGTAACAAAGAACAATAATTGTGCTGATACAGGTTCAAAACTGGGGCCAATATCTTATTACTGAGACGTGGACCAGAAGTACATTAGGGCAATACATCGGAAACCCCCTTGGCGTGGGAAATTTATCACAAATGAAAGAAGCACATCAGCCAATGGATAGTGGAAAACAATTCATATCTCTAAGGGAATATCTCTTTGGGGGAAATACCGCCTAAAAGTAGGGAAATACCGCCTAAAAGTAACACTAAAATACAGAGTTGCCAATATAATGAATACATAATGTCAGCTATTTTTCAATACTTCCAGAATAACGAGATCAAGTTGCAGGAAAGAAAATGATCTAAATAGCCCTATTGTGAATCGGTTGAATAGTGTAGCTACCTTTTCTAGCATCACATTAATGCCCTATAGCAGTTTGCCATTCCGAAATTAAAACCGTAACTTTCTCTAATTTCCCCCTTCCTAAATTAACACCTACCTCCACCAGAGCTTTCTTCGTTCCATTCTTTCCCTTTTGTTTCCCTTCCTTTGACCTTGAAGTCGACCTTGACCGTGATCTACTTGAACGTGAACTTCTGGATCTTGACCTGGAACTTGCAGAGCTTGATCGAGACCTTGATGAAGATCGGGACCGTCGACCTTTCTTCTTTGAGTTTTCTACAGGCTGTTCAATCGTATTCTTTGAGGCAGGACGTTTGTCTACTGAAAAGAGCAATGGTTAAAAAACACAACACGCTTCATTTTTGTACAAATCTGAATCTATAATATCATAATGTGAACTTTGCACCGAAAAGACAAACATTTATAATAAATAAAGGAAAAATGAGACGAATAAAAGACAAGAGATCATTACATTTTTTTCTTCTTTTCAAGCTAACAAAAAAATATATATCATACTGTTACTTAAAACAGAAAATAGGAATTTATCCATCAAAGAATGAATGCTAAAGTTGAATCTAAATCTAAAAATAAATATAAAATAAATAAACAGGCTTAAAACAGCTGCAATCAGTTCAGATTATATTTCTTTTCAAAGGCAAAACGTTTACGATTTTTGTTTCTTTTCTTAATAAGATATTCCCTTTAAAGATTCCAGATAGCATTTCAAGCTAACATTATGGTGTTTAAAAAGTTTAAAAAAATAAATCAATAAATCAATGAATCAATAAGTATATAAATATAATAGGAATAAGACCAACCTGCGGTCATGACACTGTACTGAATGTGTTCAGAGTTGGTGGTCAAGTTGTACTGTATTTTGCCAGCTGTCACAGTGGCAGCAGGATTGAGACCTGAGGGTGGAGGGGTGGACGTCATAGAGTCGTCAATACTCTCGGCCGCCAGCTGGGCCTTCAACAGGGCTTCAGTCTCCTGCAGCATGGAGAGGGATGCATCTTCCAAAGCTTCAGCCGTCCTGTGAGAAAATGTAAAATATATCTTTAAAAACAAGATTCTTGAAAATCACACAGCTCAATCAATAATTCATGCATAAAAAATATGAATAAAGGCAGTCCAAACTTTCATTGGGGCATGTATGCATGTACAGGGTTAATACACCTTTCCAGGATCAAAATTCAAGACTTTTTCAAGACTTTTTCAAGACCTAATATGAAAAATTC
>JARFNW010132010.1:0-11303 GCA_031763155.1 Dirona albolineata | reverse complement strand
TCATGATTTGTTTTCGGTACTTCCCGAATAGCAAGGTCAAGTTGCTGGGGAAAACCTTCTAACAATCTTGACCTATTTCATCACAGGGATGAATAAAGGGAATTTATTTATCATGAATTGAAGACTCAGCGTTTAGTGTGTCTTCGCTGACTGAGTGGTAGATAGGCTACTCAACTCCAGGTTCCAAGTTCGAGGTCAATCAACGCTATGCTCGACATAAGCGTACGAGTTCTTAGGGAAAACTTTCCTTCCTTGAATTTGGTGTGAATGCGGATGAGTACCCGGCTAACACTAAATGCAAAGAACAGGCTTCTCTCTACTGCATGATATAATATTATGAATTTTGTTCCTGCCCATCTAAGCAGGTAGATGGTGGAAGATTCACAAAAACTGTCCAAACCACCGAGTTCCACGGATCTGTGGAAAATTGAGAGCCCTGCTAGATTAAGATGATGATAAACCATCAATTTGCCAGATCCATGGATGGTGTGGATACCGAGGTAAATTCTTGCAAAACTGACAAAACATACACAAAACAAAACATCATCATAAAAACAAAAATAATTCTTACACATACACAATGGTGTTCTTCCTTTATTTATTTCATTTTCAGTGAGTTGCAACCAATTTATTACAAACTCACAAAACAACATGGAAACAAATCTTTTTAAAATGAGGACTGAACAAGTCTGTAATATTAATATCAAAGCGATATTGGGATTGGGCATTGCGGTTTTAATGCCTAGAGTTTCTGCTTCTTTTTCAGAAATAGGAATGGACACTGAGTGAAGAAAAAACAACAACAAAAATTTTAGGTTAAGGACACAGTAGGCGGATTCCCTGCTTGTCTTAAACTTAAAGTCTAGATCCACAGATGTTACCAGCGCTGTGTATTCAGCCATGCTGTTATTTGTAGAGATGCTTCATACCTTTGCTCGTTCTCAGTTAGTAGGGCATTTAAATTTCATTGGCCCTGACGCAATGACACTGCTTTAAGGTACAAAAAGGGTTTGGAGAATGCAAGACAAATATCATTACTTATTTATTTCATTTAAATTAAATTACTTTAATCTGTGCATTGGTGAAATCAGTAAAATTGTGAGGCCATTTGACCATGGGTCATTATAAACAGTATTTGTTCTCAGGCAATATCATGGTCGACGTCCCAAAGTTTGATGATCATTAAAATTTTCTTTGTCCCGTTTTCAGATATACTGTGTTATTGATAAAAAGGGAGACCCAGAAACATCTGTGTATTGAATATTGTATATCTATCTGTATTTGGAGCCATTTATTTTTTACTATACACCTTTGATTTTCGATTTACCAGGCTTCCATCAAGTTGTTATTTTCGTTTGTTTTATCTTTCAATGTTTCATTATTAACAAGGTCCAATACGAAATTTAACACCAATCACAAAATAGTGTCTCATGCGTCTCATCATCTCAATCCATGAACATCATCATCGTCTTCGTTGACATCTTTGCCTATATCCATCTCTGGCTTTATTTCCTTGAGGAGAATGTCCCTGGCTCCCCCGTCCGCCTCGCCATCATCCACTTCCATTTTGATGTTCGTCGCGTCGACAGGAACCAGCTTGCTGTGACTCAGCTCGGCCCCGTAGTGTTTCTCTGTCATTTCGACTTTAATGTCTTTCAGGTCTGGTTTTGCTTCCAGTTGACTTCCTGTAGAGTTTTTTACATCAGGTTCTACGTCTGGTTTTACTTTTTCCTGAGCCTCGTTCTGGAGCTAAAGCGAAGAAGAAAAAAAGACACAAAAGAGATTATTTCAACTTCATTTCATTATAAAATCTCCACTAACAATTTCAAACAAGACTGTAAAGAAGTAAACAGAAAAACAGTTAAATTGAGATGTAAAGATGTAAACAGAAAAACAGTTAAACTGAGATGTAAAGATGTAAACAGAAAAACAGTTAAACTGAGCTTTTATGCAGATGAATAACAGATTATTTTGGATATACTATATATCAGTAATGTTTGATGTTGACCCTGAATTTGTATCATGTTTACAGCAGAGCTTTGTCAACATTTCATATTTTCTCTCTTGGGATTAATAAAGTAGATTGTATCCTATTGTCTTGACAGGCCTGGCTGTAAGAAGAAAAACAGGTTGCCGGACAAGGATTACGTCTATTGCAATGCTTAGCACTTCATTCAATTCAATAAATACTGCTTGGGAACTCGAGAGGAGAAAGTTTTAAAATCATACCCGTCTCTTGAGATCAGGATTGATTAAAAATTGAAACTCACCGATGAGGAGGTAGGAAGAGCCTGATGCAGAGAACAGAACGGGCTCCCCAGGAGGGAGGGCACTGGTCGACCACACTGACTGTCGGCAAAGGGGCACGGTCGGTACAGCACCTGGTTCTGGTCATGTAAAATATCTGTACAATGTTAAGGGGAACAAACACTCCAACTCCAACAAAGCAAACCTGCTGAAACGTTTTGTCTTTTACTACATGGTTTGAGCACCTAAGTGGATCTGTACGTTATATAAACTAATCATTACTATAGCTGTAATCATTAGAACATAAACATGCATAAGAAACGTGGTCTTTAGTCTATTGTACGTGTACATTGTGATGTGCACGTGTATGTAGGGGGGTGTTTCGTCCTATTCAGTATCAATGTAGAAGAGACCTGAATATGAATATTTGTTAAACGTATTCATTAGAATTGCGTTTACAAACATTAAAGATGTATCATTATTCTAAAATCCCCTCACTTCTATTTTTCCTTGTTTTTCAAGTGCGGGTCGCTTGACCTTGTGTTCCTGTGATAAAAAACAGAAGTTAAATTTGGCAACGACAACAAAATTTCAATTAAAAAGGATACGTTTCTGGCAATATTTACTCAGAGGGACAACAGACTGATTACACCTCAAGCCCTCATCCACAAAGCTACACTTCACAGGTGTAGGAAGTTTATGAGTCATGCCCTCTGTGATTTTCATCCGCCTTCGTGTGGACTGACGCTGCATAAGAGCCTCCTGGAATGGAAAAAAATGATAATGAACAACTATGTTATAAAAATAGATACACGGATAAAAATTACCTATATTTTGTCCACAAGGGCATTTTGTCTTTAGAGGATAGATTAAGAAAAAGAGACAATCAACACAAGTGTCAGTCGCAGTGCAGCGTCGCAAATAGAATTGACTGAACTACAAACAGTGAGAGAAACGGGAAATGAAAAAGAATCAGAACGGAAATGGTGCACAAGAATAACGCTGAAATAAAAATGTGCCAAATTCATAAGCACAATAGTTGAGCTCACAATATTAACCACTTTTCGGTACTTCCCGAATAGCATAGAGACAAATCGAGGGGAAAAAATCACATAAATTATAACCTGTCACATTTGCCACCACACACACACACACATGGTCAATTGCAATAGATTTATGCCATTCAAAATAACACCAGATTACCCACGTCTGACTAGAAATTAACAAAATAATCTGGACTCACCACACCAAACTTCTTGTGATAGCGTTTCATTGCACACAACTTCTCGTATTTCTCCCTCTGCTGGGGATCCTCCTTGTAGCGTTTGACACTTCCTGCAACAGAGTAAGCAATAATATAGGAACGCAAACACGATAAAAGGCAACCTTTGCACATAAATTATACCACAGATGAAATATTTAATTGATTTTGTCAGCAAAAGAAAGTGAGAAAAAAAAGAAGAAAAGAAATATCAAATTATTTTATGTACGAAAACTTGCGAAAAGTGAAAAAAAGAAATGCAACTTACCATACAATTCTCTTTCCATTTTCTGGGCCTGAAGGTACTTTTTTCTTTTGGTAAGCAAAATATGTTTGAGTCGTTTAAACTGGTCTATGTACAGTGCCTGCAGTCGAATCAATTTGTCTCGTAAGATTTGAGCAACTTCTTCTGTCGTATAAACACCTGCATACCTGGTTTGGGAAGCAACCATGAAAAAAATACATTATAGGTGGTCAAAACATTCACAACATACAATTATATTTGTCATTGAGGTGAATTGACCTCTTATTGAGGGAAAAATGATTTTTTAAAAACAGAACAGTGGAACTGGGTGGCATCTAATTATGAATCTAACTAACAGCACTACAAATAGATCTGATGTTGAAGTGAAGTAAATCCTTACGTGCCTATGGGGCCATAGATAGACCCAGTACTTATCTCGATTTCTATTATAGTGCAAAGAAGACAAGAGACAATTCACCATCTTCTCAATGGCAAATTCGAAAATCACAAACAAATTTGTAATCAAAGTTAAGAGCCAGTACCCATTTCTTTGCCTGGGTTGAGTGAGATGATCTGAAAAAATGATCATGCACAAGTCATATATATATATATATAATATCAATATCTAACAATTTTAAAAAGAGGAATGTTGGATAGCATGGATGGCAACAGCTTCTAATTCTAAAAGACGTGAATTCACAAAAAAACATTACCAATGAAAAAAAGGATCGGATTGATCGAATAATTTTTTTTTGGTGAAAACCTACTTGAGAACGTCCTCCTGATCACTGTCAACACTCTCAGCATCACTGTCACCTGAGTCTCTCCATGCATGCTCCACAAGGAGAGGTTCTGCTTCAGAGTCGCTGGAACTGGCATAGTCTGAAACACAACACATACAATTTCATTCTTGGATGTTCAATAAATCTGACTTAACTCATACCTCCAAGAAATCAAAATCAATTTTATACTAACTTACAAAGTTTGAAACAGGGCATGGTTAACTAAAACTGCAAAATAATTTACCATTTTCTAAAGAGATGTCATAATAGTTTTATATAATGTTTGTGTGTGTGTGTGTATGTGTGTGTGTGTGTACTGGCAGAGAGACATTGTGTGCACAAGAAGATGTGCACTGTGGAGATCAGACAAAATCTACCACGTACCTAAAGCCCTCGAGGCAATACTGTCGCTGTGTATTTTCCCTCTTCGGTGTTCGATGCTGTGATGAGAATCCATGGTAGACGTCGTCACCACCAAATCTTCCAGCAAACTGTCAGGTGTTTCCCTTGGCCTCCTCTTGCGGGCCAAACGCTGCCTGGCAACCAAGGCCTTCTTTGTGTGGAAAGTACAGTATCTGCATATAAAAAAAAACATTTATAAAAAATATGCTTTCAAATAACAATAACACAGTTAATTTTCTTTTAAATGAAGTGAGCAAATTTTGATACCCATGATGACTATCTGGATCATAGAAAAGCTTAGAAATCTTTCATTTGTGTCTTTTTATCACATTTGATCTGAATTTGAAAATATTTGAGAAGCCTTGGGCCACAAACATATAAATTAGTATCCATTTTCATAATGCGTGTATCTATTTTTCATTTTCTTTTCTTTAGAAAAACCTATTAATGTACATTAGGTATTTACACTTTATGGAGCTAAACATTAATGAAATATCATCAAATCTTTAACATTGACTTCCTCATAATTTCCAAGCACTATTACTATTACCATTTTACTATAGCACCATCCCATTTAAAAAAACAAAAAACCCAATTATAATATTTGACTAGTTATCTCGGCATGTCGTTTTCTTTCCTTTTTTTCTTCAACAAGCCATAGTAATAACGTAACACCTTCTACTCTTTTGTCATATAAGACATTATTACCATGTCTTAACATTACTTTGGTTCTGCCAAAATGGTATCATTGCTTGTATCATTTAACACACTAGTTGCTGAAAGGTGTTACAACCTTCCGTTGTTTTGTTTCACACAACTAACTTATAACGTTGAAGTTGAATATAAGTTATATATATTATATAACACTATAATATATATTCTTATAACGTTATAATTAGTTTGTGTGACGAGTTCCGACTTGTGTGTGTCCCAACTCGACCGCCCACTATAATATATATTCTTATAACGTTATAATTAGTTTGTGTGACGAGTTCCGACCTGTGTCCCAACTCGACCGCCCACTATATATATTGTTTTTGTTTACATAAACGTTGCCTTCTGAACACAAAAACGCCATATAAACTCATGTAATCAAAGTTGTGGATAGCCGGAACTGGACACACAGACTCTCTACTATTTTATCAACTTTAATGAACGCACACTCACGCTTCTTTCTTTTCATGCTTTGGCGCAGCAGTTGGGCATTTCCTACCGGCCTTTGTGATGTAAGCGCATTGCCGGTACGGTGCCGTCTTATCCTCCAAGATGTGACGTATACAGTAGTCGTAGCCCTCTAAGCAGTTTTGCATGCAGTCTCGATGGCTGTACTTACAAAATGCACCTTCTCGCACATTCTGGCTGTTGGATGCACGGATCAGTTGCGCTTTTGTGCCTCGATTCATGCTTGTGTTCTCTGTAAAATATCAATTGGGCGCAATATAAATAAATTTCATTATTATTATTATTATTATTATTATTATTATTATAAAACTGAAACATATGTCCATCAGTAACAGACTAGCAGGTAAATGTAAATTAATTATGATTAATTTTTTAAAATAGCAAAATTACTGTCCAGCCCAATTGATCATCCAGGCTGAGGGCCTACACTTACACTATACTGAAGTGAAGACTGGGAGTACAAACAGAGTAGAGTAGATGAGTAGAGTAACTAACCTTAGTCTTAGGTTTAAAGTTCAAGTCCTCAAAAAGTATTCTGATTCTGATAGATTTACAGTGTGACTGACTAGGCCCCCTGAAAGTAAAAAAATCAAATTATAGTGTTTTTAAATTGTTAATAGTGCACCTATATAAATGTTAAATGTAGATCGATCCTCCAACATAGCTGCAGCAGTGATTCTAAAAGATATTACAATTATAGCAGACTAATAGATAGATGCACCACATGTTTTGTAGGTTTTAAATAAGTAATTAAGTTAACTTAATAAGTAAGTTGTTTTCATGGTGGCAAGACATGTTTCTTTTGTGCTCTCCTGGAATTTGACAAAATTGTTATAAATTTTACTTTCAAACTCTAATTTTACAACAATTTTTACTTGATCATAATTATCTCTGAATGAGATTGTAATTCTACAAGGTTTTAAAATTGTTAACATCATTTACACGCTGAAAATAGTCTGAAACTGGATGTAAATATTTGCACTATCACAATGACAAATAGTCTGTCTGTAGATTAGTAGTATCTCTAAAACTTTCACCATTCACCTGAGACTGTGAGGGACTGGGCTATTAATAAATAACACATATTTACATTAAAGAGAGACAGTGACTGGTAAGCATTCCAAAACAAGGACAAGAGAAGGGTGGAAAGGAAATGAAGTCAAGATGAAGTTCAAGCTCACTTTTATTAAAGAAGAACGAAAAGGCCCTGGAATCAGAAATATGGAAATGTGAAAGCTGTTGTTCTAATTTTTCAAACGTCGAAGCGGAGATTATACAATGTGAATATTGTGAAAAGCTCTATTGTAGAAAATGTTTAGATTTATCATCTTGTGAATATGAAGGCTTTAAACATACATCACTTCATTGGTTCTGTGTCTCTTGTGAAGACAGGGTAATGCATAACATTCGCACAGACAGGGAAATAGAAGAAAGATGCTGTGCATTTTTAAAACAAATGGAAGGAAAAATTCAGACTCTAGAGTCAGAAAAGTAGTCCAAAGTAGACAAGAACCAAGTAAGAGAGGCCATAGAGGCATTCATGAGTGAAAACGAGAGGGCAGAACAAGGAACTGTCGAGAAGATTGAAGAAACAAACACGGTGACAAAGATACACCAGAGCACGGAAAGGGAGAAGAATCTGATCATCTTTGGGATCGAGGAATCAACATCTCACGATCCAACAAAATGCAAGGAGGCAGATACAGCTGTAGTTCATGCATTAGCAGACAAGATAGAAACTGATAAAGCTTGCACCATGAACGCTGTTAGAATAAGAAAGAGGTCAATAGCAGAGATAAGTTCAGATGCAAAAAAAAGTTAGGCCTGTGAAGGTAACAATGACAGATGTCCATGGGGAAAAAAAATTAATGAAGCAACTCCCTAAGCTTAAAGACATACCTCCAAGTAGTGCACTAAGGAGAGTGAGTGTGAGGCACAGTATGACAAGAGAAGAGCGGGAAGCTAATCACAAGCTAGAAACAGAAGCTAAAGCAAAGACTATTGATTCATCAGGGGAAGAGAAGTATGTGGTAAGGGGTCCACCCTGGGACAGAAAGATAGTAAAACTGAGAATTGTCAGAAAGTAAGACAAAGAAACACTCATGTAAATAGTTTCACTCTTAATAAAAATGTAAATAGTATTTATAATGTAAATATATTGAATGAACAACCATCTCAGTCTGAGACTTTTAAACAGAAGAACCATCAGCAATCATTGACATGTTTGTACACAAATGCAGATAGCCTCATGAACAAAATGGATGAATTAAAAACGCGTTACACGTCATTGCACTGTGCGAAATATTGCCAAAAAACTCAAGGTACGTGACTAAGTTTTCTGAGTTTCCACTAGATGGGTACAATATATTTCATGAGTAACGTGGTGAGGTTATTCCCCATTATTGAATATATTTCATGGAGATCTGACGAAAGGAAATAGGGGAATATTAATATATGTCAAATCCAATCTGAAAGCAACACAAATAACTGTCTCGTCAGACTTCAGTGAATGCGTAATGATTACAATTAACTTGAAAAATGGAGACAAACTTTTATTTTATGTGGGTGCATTTACAGAAGCCCGTCAAGCAAAAGAGAACATGAAAAACCTAATTGACATGTTAGCAACTATAAGTACTTGCAAGAAATATTCACATATTCTCATTGCTGGTGATTTTAACTTGCCAGATATCAACTGGTCAACGTGGCGTGCTGAGGGTAAAAGCAGCTTATTATTGTTTATAGAATGTATACGGGACTGTTTCCTTCATCAATTGGTGACAGAACCAACAAGGTCAAGAGCTAATCAGGAGCCATCAGTTTTAGATATGGCTTTAGTTAATGATGAGAATCAAGTGTCGTCTATTTAGTATCACCCCCCCCCCTTTAGGAGCCAATGACCACTGTATACTCTGCATCGAATATACATGCTACACTACAGATGAACAGACAAATGGCATACGCTATAAGTTCATGAAAGCAGACTTTGAAACACTCTGGTAAGACATGTCAATCGACTGGGAATCAATGTTGAAGGGGAAGAATATTTATGAAGCGTATGGAATACTTGCAGAGAAATGATCGAATACCATGATGAAATGATCGAATACCATGATGAAATGATCGAATACCATGATGAAATGATCGAATATCATGATGAAATGCATCCCAATCGAAAGCACCAAGCCGCACAAAGGGAAGACTCCTCCAGACGTCATGACTGTCCAATGAATAAGACGCAAACACAGACTATGGAAAAGATGTATGGAAACAAGAGATCCTATAAAGTATAGAGAGTATTGCAAAACAAGAAACAAGCTGAAAAATACAATAAATAAGGACAGGAAAATACAAGAACAAAAAATAGCAGAGTCTGCAAAAATAAATTGTAAATTTTTTTGGATATATGTAAACTCAAAGCGGAAAGTGCGTACTGGAATAGGAGAACTACACACAGAAGTAGATGGGAAGCACGAAGTGGCAAGTACAGACACACAGAAAGCAAACATCCTCGCATATTTTTTCAGTAGTGTTTTTACTACAGAGGGAGACGACAGTGTGGATGTCAAGCCTCTAGTAGATGAAAGTTCGTGCGACAACCCTTTTCAAGAGGAAGAAATCAGGAAATTACTTTTAGATCTGAATATATCAAAGTCACCAGGACCTGACCAGTTTCACCAATCAATTTTACGAGAACTTGCCACACACCTCTTTCAATTATCTTCAATCTATCATATAGGACTGGTATTGTTGAATGGAAGGAGGGTCAGATTTCTGCCCTATTCAAGAAAGGAGACAAAACTTTGCCATCAAATTATAGACCAGTCAGCCTAACTAGTATCATATGTAAAACTATGGAAAAGTTAATTAGAAAAAAGATCGTTTCCCATCTAGACAAACATGATTTACTCAGCAATAAGCAATTCGGTCTTATTAGTAATAGATCAACGTCACTACAATTAATTAAAGTATTGGATCACTGGACACAAATTCTAGATGAAGGAGGTGTTATAGATGTTGTATATATGGCCTTTATGAAGGCTTTTGATAAAGTACCACACAGACGTCTTTTACTCAAAATTAACATATACAACATCAGCCCAGCAGCATGTAATTGGATTGAAGACTTTTTAAGTAATAGACGACAGAGAATGTGTGTGCAAGGAAAATTCTCACGATGGCGCAATGTGACTAGCGGTATCCCACAAGGATCAGTGTTAGGACCGATACTGTTTGTAATTTTCATAAATAACCTTCCCAGCTGTGTGAAGTCAAATGTACTGCTGTTTGCAGATGACGCAAAGATCTACAGACAACATGCTAGCCCTGATGACGTAGAAAATGTCCAAAATGATTTAGATAGTTTATTTAGATGGAGTAGCAAATGGTTATTGAGATTTCACCCTGATAAGTGCAAATTAAGGCAAATTCACAATCGTGGAAAGAAAGCAAACACAAATATATATTTATATATACAATATGAGCAGATACGATGTATCACATGCCAATCTAGAAATTGTTGACAACGAAAGGGATATTGGAGTTCTGTTAGACAAGCATCTGAGCTTTGAGAAGCACATACAAACACAAGTCAACAAAGCAAATCTAACTGTGGGACTGATCAGGAGATCATTTAAACATATGGATAAGACCATGTTTACAATGCTGTTCAAATCCCTTGTGCGTCGTGTACTTGAATATGCCAGCAGCTCTTGGTCACCTTACAGAAAGAAGGATGTGGACTGCCTAGAAAATGTGCAACGAAGAGCAACCAAGATGCTACCAGGACTTAAAGAAATGATATATGAAAACCTTTTAAAAGAACTTAAGCTGCCAACATTGAAATTCAGCAGGCTACGAGGAGATCTTATTGAGACATTAAAGAAAGCAGCACCACCAGAGGTCACTCTCTAAAGATCAAAGTAAACAGCGCAGCAGACTTGACATCCGTAAAGACTTTTCACTCAGAAGTAGTCAACAATTGGAATAACCTACCAGAAAACGTTGTCAATGCAAAATATTTTTTATAATCTTAAAAACAAGCTAGATAACCACTTCAAAAAACATCCAATATTTTATAACATTGATGAATAAATTACAAAATATATATATAAATGAAAAGTGGTATGAACTACATGAATATATATTAAAATAAAACACAAGCGCTTTCGCCAATGTGGCTCTT
>JARFNW010131999.1:0-11304 GCA_031763155.1 Dirona albolineata | reverse complement strand
CCCGCCCCCCCCCCCCCCCCCCCCCCCCCCCCCCCCCCCCCCCGATCAGATCCAATTCAAGTAAATTTATTCATCAGACTGTATCTTCACCAGGGCTCGCTCCAGATTTCTTCAATAGACTCGTAAAAACTTTTTCATCCATTTGATGTTTTTCCTTTATTTGTACCAGGTAATGACTGCCGCCTCGTACTGGTCATTGTTGGCGCCAGCCATTGAGATGGCAGAGTTGTCAGGACATTATGGAGATGAGGGACAATGGGCGTTCTTTCCTGTGGCCGTCGGGTTTGCCTTGGGAGCTGTCTTTGTGTATGGGGCCGATGTCATGTTGCCCGATTTTGTAAGATTTTTATAATGTAACTTTAGCTTATTATGTATACTTAAAAATGCTTAGTTAGAAAACAGGTACACTCCAAAAAGAATCCGAAACGCTTGGGTCAGTAGTAAGTATTTGACTGCATTTATAAAGTAATGATTATGAGAAGTGTAACAATTATGAGAAGTGTTATTGCTCGTCTCCTATTCTATGTCTGCCCATGTTAATCCAAAATAGCATAGCATTACTAAAAATTAATTTGTGATGTTGCAATTATTTCAAAACAACTGTTATAATGAAATTGTAGAACAGGATGGAAAGGTTTAATTTAGTATTTGATAATGCATGCTAAGGGAGAAAAAATTAAACTGTAAATATTCACATGTATAGGATAATATGTGAGTATATTTGTATATGTAATACATTAACTTGACCAAAATAGGGCTTTTCTAAAACATGAATTAACTCCCTTGGTAAAATTTATGACAGTCATCTATAACTTCCAGAACTTACCTTCAGTTGTTCTTAGTGTTACAATACAAAACAGAAGAGCATGATTTTGACGGATTAGTTGGTTCCCATTGTTAGAATGAATTAAAAATGATGAATGTATACATGATTTTTAATTTAACTAAATATTTCTCAACATTTAAATCTATCGAATCACTCTTTTCTTTGTCTTTTTTCTCAGGGAAGTCTTCTTGGACCAGAGAGTAGCTATGGTGGGGGACTATTACCTTCCTCTAAAGATGATGATGGCCCTGTTCCAGTCGTGCTGACAATGCAGGATGATTCGAAAGCTGCGAAAACAAGCAGGTCACTTGATCAGGTCCCTAGACAGAGGCGACCACAAACAGACGTGAACGGAGCCTATCAGAGAGATAACATGGGAAGCAGTGGTCCTGAATCTGCCACTTTAAACAAAGCCATTAATTGGAGAAGGATAATGCTGTTGATAGTTGCTATTACTGTACATAACATTCCAGGTAGAGTACTTATAATGTTCTGTTATTAATAATGTTTTCCTATACTCGACTAGTAAGGCAGAGTGCTGTGTGATAGAGATGATAGGCCCATGCCATTTTTTACCTCTTTGGCTCATTGGTTGTGTCAGCAACTAAGGACTGCAATATTTTTCCTCATGCTCTTATCACATTTAGGGGGGGGGGGGGGGGGTATGCTTGTTTGTTTATCAAGTCTCCTTTATACCGCAAAAAGCAGTGTTAAAGGACAACTGAGAGCTGCCACCTGGGCAAGGAGGTGTTATGCATGATGCCAAATGCACATGAAAAACTACCTGGTCTTTAAAGAATACGAAAATTATGCTTTCACTAGCTTACTACTCGATTGAAATAGTGGATTACAATTTAACACTGACTTCCCATGGCCTTGATAATAGAATACCTTTACTATCCTCTGTTCAAAGTAGTTGTATTTTGATCTGGGAGGGTAAAAAAAACCCATAAACTAAATTTCTTCTAGTTCCCAGTGACTATTAGTGGGAGGTGGTGGGTATTACGAGATAAATGCAATATTGGGTTTTCAGGAATTAACTGGTTAAACATTACACAACTCTTGACTCAGAATTTTCAAGTGATGAAAGGCTTGGACATGTTAAAGGAACCATCAGTGATAGTTGTTTTGTTTTTTTCCCCCCAATATGTCACTTTTGGTCTATTTTTTCTGCCCACTTACTTTTACATTCATTTTTGTATTATTTCATGCTCAAAGGTACTGGTATAATACGAAATATAAACATTGTTTTAATCTAAGGGAATTTTACATCATGTCAATTTGTTTTTGTTTTTCAGAGGGTCTTGCTGTAGGTGTTGGATTTGGTGCAGTAGGAAAATCTAAGGCAGCTACTTTTGAAAATGCTAGGTATGTAAAAAGTTTTATTTGGATGAAATAATGAGTGAGTCCAAGTCAACCTCTTTTTAATTGATTTTGAGATTTCTCAATCGTTTGTTGTTTTGGTTTGGTTTGGTTTTTTGCTTTGCCTGGCAAATACATTTTAGTCTTTTCTTTTTCTTATTACCGTGTCAATATTTTTCAAGTCATTGGTTAGAGAAAAATGTGCAACTTCATATGCAATTTTGGTTTCAGGATATAGATTTTTTTAGATTTCCTGATTGCCCCCTTACCACCCCTCTTGCCCCCCCCCCCCTCCCCCACCCCAAACATCCAGAGGCTTCCCTGGGGGCGCTAGTCCCCACTTTGTGAATGGAATCACTATTCGGGTCTCCAGATTTACATTTACAAAGGGAAATAATCCAACTGAAACATGATGGCCGACTTTGTTTTGTATTTTGTTCAAACCCAATTAGTGGTCAAGTCTAGGCCCAAGAATTTGTGATCAGTAGACTAGAAGTGAGTCGGGATTAACCAGTGAC
Source organism: Dirona albolineata (assembly GCA_031763155.1). Classification (NCBI taxonomy): domain Eukaryota; kingdom Metazoa; phylum Mollusca; class Gastropoda; order Nudibranchia; family Dironidae; genus Dirona; species Dirona albolineata. Next base: position 8,598 of record JARFNW010131999.1, on the reverse strand, counting down.
TTTTATATGATAGATTTCATTTTTGGTGGATAGCTGGTATTGACCGGATTGCTATTAAGTATATCGTTTCAGTTTGAGTGTTCTTTTGCTTTGATAAAAAGAAGTCTTTTCATCTCCATGTGTTTCAGAAATTTAGCCTTTGGTATAGGAATCCAAAATTTCCCTGAAGGTCTTGCAGTCAGCCTTCCATTAAGGGCATCTGGGATGTCTCCTCTAAGAAGTTTCTGGTGAGTCCTTTAGAATAATTCTATCTTATTATTATGAGGTAAATCTGAAAGAAAACATGACATAGGTTGCATGCTCTAAAATGGACGTTTTAATATATTTGTGACCACTCAGATTATTTTGATGAAGGTAAAGATAAAGATGAAAATAAAGATCGGTTTATAGTCAGTATCCCTGTTTGTGTTCGACCTCACAGACTTTACATCATTTATCCCCCCATCAGGCTGTGTCATTAGCGTTAATTCTACCTCACATAATTATCGTAACTCCACAAAAGTGCAAATGTACAGTTTTGGAATTATCATTTTTGGACCGAATCCGTATGGTACTGTATTACAAAAGTATAATATATAATATAATAAATACATACATGCTTACATATATGTGTGAGTGTGTGTGAGAGTGTATGAAAGAAAAATAAGACAACCTCTTGAGGAATTGAACTCTTCAAACTTAAATCCAGACAGAATGATAACAATTGCTGTGAAATATTAAATATATATATATAGGGTGTTGTTATCTATACTTATTATGGAACCAATTTTTGTTGATATCATATTTTAGGTATGGCCAGCTGAGTGGAATGGTGGAGCCTGTAGCTGGTCTTCTTGGTGCCTTTGCCGTGACATTTGCTGAACCTATTCTTCCTTACGCTTTGGCGTTTGCAGCCGGTGCTATGATATATGTAGTCGTGGACGATATAATTCCCGAGGCTCAAGTTTGGTAAGTGGTTAATAAGATCTTGATTCACAAATATGTATTCAATTTTTCATTTTTTATTCAATTTTTTTTTTTTTTAGGGAGAGTTGATACAAGTACAAGTTTACATGTAAAAAAGGCCTTAGAATATTTGTTGATGTTTTTTTTGTGTATATTGTGAAATAGTATGAAAAGTATAGTAGAGCTTTTTAATATTTACCTTGTCAATGTAGTATACAATGCAATAATATTACAAAATATATGAATAGGGAACGGGCACTGATAGTAACGACAATAATGGTAGGATAATGTTACAGTGCCAGTAAAACATCTGTTTTTATATTCTTGAATGATATTATTACATCAGGGTAAGGTTTATTTTTTTCATTTAATATATTTGTTTAATTTGTGTAGATGAAACATTCCAGAATTAATATAAGTCTTGAAGATAATTTGATGTTATTATGGCCCAGTGATGTGATGATACAATAATCGTCTTTCTTCTTCTCTCCCTAGCGGTAACGGCAAGCTTGCATCGTGGGGAGCCATCGTTGGATTTGTAGTCATGATGTCTTTGGACGTAGGGCTTGGATGAACAAAAAATAGAAATTAGCTGATGTTTGATGTAATATGTTGATGCTATTTGTGGTTTATATGAAATTATTGAAATATTATATTATATGTACATCGCTATGAAACTCTCAGGACATAACATCACAGGATAGCTAGCCAACTAACTTCAAGACGTGTAGTTACCGTAATTGAAATAGTTGATTGCTACCCTGCCAATATGTCTGTCTCATGTGTGACAAAAGCAGGCTAAGTGGAACACAAAATATGTCACATTTTACAAATGTAAAGTCCTTGTCCCGTTTTTTCATAAGCTGTATGTCCTCTTTCAAATTATATCCAATTTTTTTGCATTTATTTGATTACACGGTTGCGAAAATATAGCTGTGTTTGGAGTCAGTAGGGGTAAGTAAAGCTTTGAGTTCTGAGAAAACTTTTCTCAAAGGTGGAGGGTGAACTTTGCAGAGCAATAATAACAAAAATAATAGAGATACTTTACTCTTCCGATTCAGTGACAACTTGAGCTCATGCCCTTTTGTCAGATATAAAGATGGGTTAATAGTCCTCTATCCCTGTACAAGCACAAGTTCGCAGACTTTACATCATTTATCCCCCAGCAGGCCATGTCATTCACTATCCTTCTCAATGTCATGGGAAGCATACAGTATAGCAACCTGTGAGGGACATCATATTAACATTCTGAAAATATATATTACTGGCTGTAGTTGGGAACACATTTACACCTGAGTCAAGTAAGGAAAAAATGTGTAAAGCTAAAAGAGTCTTTCCCATGAATCAAACCAGAGATCTCATGATATTGACGCCAGCAGGTTAACCACTCGGCCACAGTCACCATAATGCAAGCATTTCAAAGACAGGATAACACCTCTTCACATATCAAGACGTTTACTTAATGTAGATAAATCATTGTATTTCACCATAGGCAGGTAAAATCTCAAATTTAAAACGTACAACTTGTGTTCCACTTAGTTTGACCCTGTCACTGATTGCCTTTCCACCATTTATTTTTGTATGCATTTATTTTGGGGGAATGATTGTACTTATTATTAGCTCACGTAAACAAGAAACGATAAACATTAAATATTCAATATTCATGTTCATACTATTTCAAAATGTAAGTAAGTACCTACAGTGTGCCAAAAAAAACAAAGTATAAAAAATGACTCAGATTTAGTTCAAGTTATTATTAATTGTTGGTGTAGAAGGTTGCCGTCAAGCAAAGTGGGTGCTTCCCGGTCTTGGTCTGATATTATTCGTATCGATATAGGTGGGGGGGGGGGGGGGGGGTGACTTTTTGATATGGTTGCTTTGGGACACGGTTGTCACTGGATTTAATTCTTGGTCTGACAATCAGTTTTTGGGAATTTTCAGACTTAATTGACTCTGTTCAATCCCACAAATCTTATGGCAAATCAACTCTAAGTTGGAAACTAAAATGTTACTTGTATTTGCAATGTAATAGACAAGCTGAATGTTTGGAAAACAGAAAAATGATAAGCTAAAATGTTGCTTGTAATATAATAGACAAGCCGAATGTCTGGAAAACAGGAAATGGGGCATAGTCCTACTGTAGTGTGTAAATCAGGCTCTAAGGTCGAGCCAGCTAGAGCAAGAGCGCTGTTTATGACAGAATTTGATCAGCTGATTTTCTAAGGCCAAATAGTAATATTGGATTTTTTAAACAAATGAGTCTTTTATTATCTGCACAATAAAAATGAAATCCTGTCCCAGTCATGCTGCATTATTATTCAAAGAATCTAAAATGTGCCAAACTCTCTCCTGTTAATACAGTATTAATTAAATGATTCTCTCAGTACCAGCGGTATTATTATGGCTCTGGTCGTGTCAAGCTATGCCAGACAATATTTTGTTCTATATGACACGTCATTTGTGATATGGGTTTCTATGATTTTGTGCCAGTCAACTACATACACTTTCTGTATCTCTTCTTCACTCGGTTTTCATGTTGTAATACAGGTATTACCAATGACTCCCCCAAACGTAGTCGCTTCAGGGATGTGTTCCATTCCGCCGCACAATTTGTCTTAGGGCAGTGTCGCATTGAGCGATACATCCGTTTTTTTACTCTGATGGCAGTAGACATGATTAGAACTAGTAATTGGCAGATTGGGGATCATTGAAAATATAAAGATTCTAAGTCGCAGAAACCTGTATCGACAATGTGTCCTTAGTCTGTGGGTAGCGAGTTGATATTTTGAGTCTTGAAATACCTAAAAAAATATAATTTTTGTTACTGATACGTACAGGGCTGTATTAGAAAATTCTGGGTCATGCATGCAACATGTGAAACACTTCTGACATTCTGATACACTATATATATATTATATTATATTATGTGTTGAAAATATAAACAAAGTATCTATTATGAAAAGACAATGATTTTGTTTTTGTTGGGGTTTATTTTTGTTGGGTTTTTTTCCTTTTGCCTTTCTTTGAACAATTGTTACTATTTTAGAAATGAAAAACTGCACGGAAAAGCTGTAATAATAATGATAATAAAAATAATGATAATAATATTGATAATAATAATAATGAAAATGATGATAATAATGGTGATAATAATAATAATAGTAATAATAATGATAATAATAATGGTGATAATAATTATTTTTTTTAAATTAATGGCATTTATAATTATAAACGAATTTCCACAAAGGTGCTCACTGCGTCATATGCCCTTCAATTGAAAACGACTAAGCTGTTTCAATATTTGATCAAAGTCCTGGAGAGCCCTTTGACCCATAGACCTGGTTCTTATCTCAGAAGCATGAAGTGATAAAATGATGCTTTGTCACCCTCTGGATAGGACCCTGTTCTTTGACTTACTATGACAGATTACTTCCTCAGTGAGTGAGATCAGATGTCGCCCATTTTTACACCTGGGTCAAGCTGTCAAAGTAAGATAAAGTATCTTTCCCAGTGATATGAGTATAAAATAAGACAATATATGCATCAGCCTTCATACTTGCTGTCAATATTCAAAAGTAATCCAAATGAACAATTATTTGAACAGTAAATATAGATCCAAAAACACCAAGAGCTGCTAACGCAGTGTCGTCAGTGTCGCAGCTGGGCAGTGTCATTGTTGTTAACAACATACTGCTGAAACTGAAATGAAAGTTTGTGATATGGGATTATGATTTAGCTTTTCTTACAAGACCTGTGTGGGGACTGTATTTTGAGTGTCACTCAATAAATTACTTCAACTTCAAGATATGGAAGTGGTTTGTTGACATAATGAATGAATGAATTTGTTATTATTTTTCTATTTTTCTATTGTTCATGCCATATTTTGGTTGATGTTTTTTCTTTCAAAGTTACTGGTAAAGATGAGTGGGATTGTTTGAATTTTTTTACTGCCTAACTTGTAATGCATATAATATTCAGGAAGATAAGGTTATGCTTCTTATCGTTTATCAAAATAAATGAAGAGGGAGCGGACACTGATGGTCTAGTTGACAGAATGATAGTGGGATAATGCAATGTAACAGTGCCATTGAGAGACAAGAACAGAAAATAGAAAAAAATTTTTTCGTTGACTGGGGGAATCGAACCTATGCCTGCCATGGCAACAACAGGCGTGGCAGGCAGCATAGGTTCGATTCCCCCCGTTCAACAAAAATTTTTTGTCTTTTTTTTCTGCTCCTGTCTTCCACTGGCACTGTTACATTATCCCACTATCATTCTGTCAACTAGACCATCAGTGTCCGCTACCTCTTCATTTATTTTGATAAACGATAAGAAGTATAAAACCTTATCTTCCTGAATATTATATGCATTACAAGTTACTCAGAAAACAAATTCTAAGTGACTACTTATTATCTTTAATTTTCATTTTGTGTTTATCAATATAAAGTAATATATACAATGAACTATGGTTTTTGGTTGTTGTTGTTGTATTAACTTGACATTTCTCAATAAGAGGGCTATTGTAGTTCAATGAGTTTTCTTCTTTCTTTTTTTTAGCATAGTACATATTTACCCAAACTGAAGGATGAATGCGGTAAGGCAGGATTTGAAAAATAGACAATAGAAATGAACAGTAATAATACAATTGTTAACATAAGACATTTAACTTTTTTGCATGTAATGATATCTAGGCCTGGGTTCAGCTCTCAGTTGTCCTATAATAACTGAATAGTAACCACTAGGGTAACAGCAAAATGTTTACTGGTAAAATGTATGGACCTCATGGTACATTGTTGTCCAATTTACTGGTAAAGGTATTTGGACGCAGTGGGCTCATCACCTGCTTGTCCTTAATTCCTGATGCAGAGTTTTTCTAGCCATGTGTTAGGTGATGAGTGGTGAAAGTCCTCATTGACATTCAGATTTACTTCCATTTGTCATTTGCACCCTTCAGTGCTTGATGTATGGCTGACCCTTACACTGCTTTTTTTGTGGTATAAAGGGGACTCGATAAACAAACAAACAAACAAGTATTTTGTGATGGGATGTATAAGTTAAGATCTCCTTGATTATTGGCTTGAAGTCAGATATTGATGATAGGAATACAGATATATTGAGTAAAAATATATATTTTTTTATAACCTGAACGTTGAGGACTTGTTCATTTCCATAATCATGAAAGGCATTTATTTGCTGAAACATCACATGTACTTAAATCTACCAATTCTTGACTCAGCCAGAAGAATTTCTAACAAGTCATTGGCTGAAAAATTTGATATCGAGAGATAGCACAACGGGACAGTCGCATAAACAAAAGTGCCTGGACTTTATTCCTGTACTGTGGGTTTGCATGCAGGTGTTTTGTACCTGTGTGCAAGATCAAGGCTAGGCATGGAGCTGGCCTTACATTGTTCTGCGGTATAACTGGGTTGAGAATAGAAAAGAGAAAAAAGTCGAAAAGAGTTTCACAGGAGGGGCACCTTTCACAGTCAGTAAAGCTGGCTTGGCACGACTGGAGGTTATATCGGGATTATCAGTATAAGTTTAGTCAGGTTTGCAGGTCCACTCATTCCTCCCAAATCATTTCTATCTCCTAAAAGTATTCATGGGCACAAAGCCTGATACTTCTCTGAAATTATTTATCCCTATAATTGCTGTGATAAAACTAAAATTTAGGAAACTTCTGAAATGTTTTATCCGATAATTTCTGTGATAAAACTAAAATAAAGAAACGAAAACACCAACAGAGAAAAATAGAGACCAATTTTTGTTTGTATTTGTACATCTCTTTTTCTTTTCTTTTTTTTTGATTGACAGAAATCAAAAATTAGTAGCGACTCTGAAGAAGGTGAGAAACTGTCAACCATTCAAGGCCGTATCGAGTTCAAGGACATTCATTTCAACTATCCATCCAGATCAGATGTAAATGTAAGTCGTGTCTCATTTAGAAAAGTAATTGTTGTTTTTTAAACATAGGAGTGTGTGTATACTGCTTGTGTGATATGAAATATAATATTTATAAGAAAATTGAAGCAGTGAAAAGCAGTGGCTTAAGTGATGATGAGTTTAATCAAGGCTTATAGTGTCAACACTCTTTTTTCTTGTAACATAAAAAAAGGAATACAACAACTCTGCAGACTCCTCGCCTTTGGTCGAGAGGTCGCAGGTTCAAATCCCGGTTGAAGCACCTGTTTTTTTTTCTCAAGACCTTGATTCCACTGCGGCGCTGCCGGTTATTCCTGTCTACACTCGTAATAGACCCTAAAGACAAATTTCCCCCTGGGATGAATAAAGGGAATGTAATCTATGATTTATTTTTCCATTTTGAAAATACCCAACAAATTTCAGATTTTGAGCGGCTTAAACATCCAAGCCATGCCTGGCCAGAAGGTGGCGCTCATTGGCAGCAGTGGGTGTGGGAAGAGTACCATCATGCAGCTACTGTTACGATTTTATGACCCGGATATGGGAAAGGTAATGATTGACACAAACCCATTTATTATTCCATTTATTTATTTATTCATTTGATCTTATTTCAGTAATATTTTACCGTTATTTGGTCAATTCCTTTCTATTGAAATCACTTCTTCAATGTCTTTCTCCTAAGCTTATGAAAAGAAAAAAAAAGTGACCAAGTAGAAGATGAAAAGAACAGGGAAGAGAAACACAAAGTATAGTAAATCAATATGAGATAGACAGGAGATAAGATAATTAATATATTTGTGGAAAATTGATTCAGGCATTGCAATACAAGATCATTATATCTCCACAGGGACCTGTATTTTTCTCCACTTTGTTGTTAGTTGATTTTGTTTTTGTTTTTTCTGTCTCCAAAACCAACTAGGTTCTCATAGATGACAAGAATGTCAAAGATTTGAACCTGAAGTGGCTGCGTGAAAGCATTGGTCTTGTCAGCCAGGAGCCTGTTCTGTTTGCAACAACGATAGCAGAAAATATCCGGTATGGACGTGAAGACGTGACAATGGAGGAAATGGTTGAGGCCACTAAAAATGCGAATGCTTACAATTTTATCAAGGAGCTTCCTAAAGTGAGTTAAATGGAAATCCCAATAACTGGCCGCATTTTTGGATGTTATATGAATTAATATTAAAGGTATTGGGTCCATACGTCCATTATCCATAAAGCTCCTCACAGGATTTGACAATAAGTCAAATGATTAGTGGCACAATTTTATTTTATCCCTCAGTGGCAATATTCCCCCAGTTTATTTTATAGTATAAATACTACTCAATGTCCCACACTTTACGTTTGGCCAATGATTCTACCTATTTTTGCACTGATGCGTTTGTTTTCTTGACAGCAATTCGAAACGTATGTAGGAGAACAAGGTGCACAGCTGAGTGGGGGTCAGAAGCAACGGTTGGCAATTGCAAGGGCCTTGGTGAGAAACCCCAAGATTTTGTTACTGGATGAGGCCACATCTGCCCTTGATACGGAGAGTGAGTCCATTGTCCAGGATGCTCTTGATAAGGTGCGACAGTGTTCAATATTTAAATTTTATTTTGATTGTCGACGACATTATATTTTGTGTGTGTGTGTGTGTGTGAGAGAGAGAGAGGTGTGTGTGTGTGTGTGTGTGTGTGTGTGTGTGTGTGTGTGTGTGTGTGTGAGAGAGAGAGAGAGAGAGAGAGA
>JARFNW010131998.1:0-20836 GCA_031763155.1 Dirona albolineata | reverse complement strand
CAAGGGAAATAACCAATATTAATAGTAACCCTAAACTAAGTCATTGGTATACATATTGATTGTTTCCCTTGGAAATCAGGAATAACGAGAGCTCGGGAATAACGAGTATTTTTGCTTGGAACAGAGGCTCTCGTTATAACCGAGTTCCACTGTATTCACAGAAGAGTCCCAATACTGTTATCATCTTTACCAAGTAGCTTGCTTACCAAAATAGTAAAACCTTTACCATGAGTGGCTTCATTACAATGCAGCTTCTCATTGCAATTACTGCTGTGTGTTAAACTATTTTTATGGTGATCAAAGTTTATCTATTTTCATAATATTATGCTTTATGAACCTGATATTGTTATGCGCAGAATTTTCTGTCTTTTGTATACGTAGTTGAAAGTTACAATTTGATTTTGTTGTTGGTATCATTGGATTTGGAATATTTATTCTTCCTCTAATTTTTTGTCAAATCTAGGGCAAGATGGTGAAAGGAATGGGTGGAGCTATGGACTTGGTGTCTGGTGAGAAAACCAAAGTCATCATCACCATGGAACACACAGCCAAGGTAAGACTTCTAGATAGATGACATTTAAACTGTACACATTCGAGTACATGCTGGCAACAAGACGCGGATAGACTCAAATAAAAAGAATAAAAATATTCTAAAATTAAAATATGGGCACTTACTGCTTATAGATTGGTGTTGTCCTTAGCATACTCCTTTATTAATGTCCGTACCCTCATAAAAAAAAAATAGATTAACTCTTTCTATCCCATTCACCGATGTATCGGTGGTCGTTCTATCACCATTTTTACCATTCACTGATCTATCGGTGTTTGAGACTAGCCTTGAATATTTTCATATAAGGTACGTTCGACTTTATTTAAAAAATTATTCGAAATTATTTTTTTTATAACATTTTTGTAAAGCTTATTTCATTACCTGTCCATTGATATGTAACATTTCATATGTATCTCAATGTAAATCCGTATACAAAGGCATTCACTGAGGGCGCCCTGTTATTTTTTTTCATCCATCAAATAATGGCGGTCTGGACACCAATTTAAGGCGGTATAGAAAGAGTTAAGAAATATAATATATAAGTAGTAAAGAACAACAAAATTTAGTGCTATCATTGCTACTTTTATGCGGATATTGCTCAAAGGTGAGTAAAGCGTGATGGAGGACTGCTTTGTGTTCTTGTTTTAACGAAGGAATGAAAGCAGTTAGAAGATATTTTAAAAAAAAATGAGGTGTGCAAAAAAAGGGTGAAAATCATATAGCTCTCCAAGTGCAAAACAAATCATATTTTAACAAATGTTATTCATTTTCTATTTTTTTTATTTTACCAACACAGGGCGGAAAACACAAAATCCTGAAAGACTGCTCCCTTCCTCTGACAGGCAAAGGTTGTGTGAACATGATTATAACTGAAATGGTAAGAACTTTGGGAATGGTAGGTTTTATGATAGCTACATTTAAGGCATTCATTGGAACAACTCGAAGAACTGCTTAATCCTGAAAACTGGCATGTTGAAGCATCTCAAATTTCTCTTTTAACAAACCAATAATACCCAATTCTCTTAAATGAAACAGCACAACAGGTTTGTTGTAGCCAAGTAACTTGCAGCACATCCTGCAACATGTGTGGGTTGACTAAATTTTCCGTGCAGACTGATCCCATAACTTGAGCGTAATTGACTCTACTGTGAAAATCTGTCGTCAACTGGAAGTTTTTTTTTCGGTCTATGTACTGATCCATATTTTGGTAGAACAAAATTAGCCCAAATAAAGTGAAAGTCAGATTTCTAGTCGGCCACTTTTCATCTATTGTTATGGGATTGTCCCAGGTATTAATTTCCTCTCTTGAGGGTTTTCTGTAACAGGTTAATCAGTATACAGTACATACTTTTTACAGTAGTTTCTGCTGGAAGGCTTGGTTTTTGTAATGGGAGTAAAATAATGCTATATCTGAGGTATGCATTTGAGTGAATAAAGATATACACAAGGAAAAAAATTATCAGACTTTAAAAAAAGTACCTTTGACTGAATCATGTTTCATGATTTGATGTTATTAGGTATGTGTTTTTAATCCATCTGCTGTATGTAAATACCTTACTCATTGGTAAACTTCCGTAGCTTTTTGAAAATAATCTTGAAGGCAGTTTGAATCATACCAAAAATACTATTAAAAAACCCCCCCAAAATACTACTGAAAGTAAAAGCTAAACAAGAGTTATTAGGGCTATCCAGACGATGAAGCATACAATACAAACAATTATCATCGTTGTCTCATTATTTTATTAAAATGGCTTGGTGAAAAGTGGGCTTTGATACGCTCTTAGTAATTTGGATTCAACGTTAGATATTCGGAAAAGTTATATATAGACTCACTGCAGTGGATCCATTTAGAAGTATTTTTTGATTTCTTGGCACAATTTTTCTGTGTATCATGTTGATTAAAAACGATGTTAGCCGTCCCAAACGTTTCTGGATGACCATTTATGGTTGTAGTCACTAAGATATGAAAATAATACTGAATTCTAACTCTTTTTCCAGGGTGTTTTTGAAATCTCAAGAGATGCAGGCCTTGTGATGACAGAGATTGCCGACGGATTCAGTGTGGAAGATGTCACTAAGGCTACAGGCTGTGAACTCAAGGTATGGGTCAACACCTAAGACTAGATAGTGGGTTTTTCCTCCATAACTTGTCATTGTTTTATTCAGGTTGGATTGAAGAAATGGTTACATTTTATATTCAACTTGACTTATTGCCTTCTGCATCCGTTTTCTGGATTTGATGCCTTTGCTGCAAGTTATTTCCAACAGGCTGTCACTTGTCGTCAATGTTAAATTATGGTACAAGTCCACTCTTGGTTCAGTACTTATGTTCATGAATCGGGAAATTCATATTTCAGTATTTTGTGAAGTATGTAGAGAAATAGAACAACATCCTTTCCTTGTTTTGATCATTAAGCTTTTGTACAGTTTTTCTTCTTGTTTATTGCATTTGAAGCGCAATTTATTTATTACACATGCAGTCATTTAATGCAGCATTCCATCTTCGAGAGCATTGGTCATGCTTTTTGATGGTTTAATATAACATTTATTGTAAAGATTCAGTCGTTCAAATACATGACGTGTTAGTAGCAGATGATTTGCCTGTAAATGCTTTCATCTATCATGATTTTTAGTGTTTGTGGAAGGAGCGCTTCCTTTTCTCTTTTATTTTCAATGAGGAAGGCATCATAAATGCCCACAGAGCAAACTGGTAGATAGAAATTGATGATAAGACATGTCATTGAAATTATGAAGTATATACATGTCTAGGACATAATTTGAACACATCCTTCAAGCTAAAACTCCTGAGAAATTGAATTGGAGTTAGATGATCCATAAGAAAACTTCTTCATTGAGAAAGATGAATTGTAACTTTTTTTTCGGAAAACAACAGGATTAATTCTATATAAAAATCAATGATTATTTGCAACTTCTGCCCCATATCGTAACTCATCCTTTTTTTTTTTTCACCTGAGTAAGTGCCAGTTTGTTCTTTAAAAATCAACGAAAGATACTGACCCTGCATGCATGTTGTTTACAGGCGATTGGGAAAGAGTCAATGTTTGGAATCAATTATGTTGACATGCCTTTTTTCAAGAGACGACCTTGTTTTTCTCATTTCTTTCGGATTTTCTTCCCAAACCTTTGTGATTCACCACAAATCAGGGCTGTCACAATCCCCACTCTTGTACAATCAGATACAAACTCTTTTTTGCCTTTTTCTGTCGAAACCTTCTCTACATTCCATTCTATTTGTTTTTCTTTGTTTTTGCCATAACATGAATCAAAGAAACTTATCACTTAAAAATGAAGTGTATATTTAACCAAAAATAATTTTTTCTTCTTTCTTGTTACAGGTATCTCCAGATTTGAAACCAATGCAGTCCTCATAGACTGAAAGACTGAGAAGGAGCATTCATTTGTATATATATGTAGATATATATTCATGTTAATCAAATTATTCAGAAAAATCTGAAACTGACTCAGGTTGGTGAACCTGTTTGATATTATTAGAGCACTTCTTCAAAAAACGAACATGGCAAAAGCTCTCACGGTATAGAAAGTACCTATATGCGCATATAAATGCTTGAAATTTCAAATCTCAACAGTTGAACCACTAACTTCCTGTAGCGCCCCAAGCTTCCTGATAGCATATTATCTCACAAGGCCTACCTCCCACTAATTGATATATATATAGTAGAAAACAGGTTTTTAGCAGTTAGAATCATGACCAGGGAGATCATACGTATATGATTACCGGAAACTAGAAGAGTTGTAGATTCTATTACCGGATCAAAATCAGACACTTTGAATAGAGTCTGAGTAATTTAGAAATATCTGTCTTGCATGACTTGACATATTTAGAGTTTCTCTTTGTCAACTCATTCAACCTAGTCAAAAGGACATTCAGCTTTAAGCTTAAGTATTTGTAAGAGACATCAATCTACAGAAATTTGATTTTTATTGGCTTTAAAAAATGTTGTAACAATATGCATCAATGCCCAGATAAATCTCTCCACTCAAAATGTAGTCTTAGCAGACATCAAGTTTCCATTGATCCTTCGAAAAATGGGGGCACTTCTTAAAGCCTTTAAATATATTGATTACCCAAAAAATAACCCAACCCAAAAAAGGTTTATTAAATATAAGCAGAATATTTTTTGCAATGCACAAATCTTTTTTTGTTTATTTGTCGTTTGTATCAAATATCTTATAAGTATAAAAAGCATTGTGCATGAGTAATATGTGTGTGTGTCTGTATGTGGGTGGTGGGTGTTGATAACGCATATTGATTGTATTTGCGTTGTACTAAGCTTATGTAACATTGAATATTATCAAGTTTAAGAAATAAAATTTCTGTTGCCACCAGCTACCAGGAAAAGATTAAACTATTGATATAAGATACATTTTTATCTCATTAAACAGACAACAGAGCCTCAAAACAAAAATAAGTGGTCCGTTACACGGGTGAAATAATAAAAGAAATCACATATGAAATGTTTTACTTTATATCCGGAAACATTACAATTCAATGAAAGAAAAGTATTGTTCAGTTATATGTATACTTTCCAAATGCATAATTTTATGAAAATAGTAGCTAATTATTTTGAACAATTAATGCAATATGCTAGGTAGGCATTTTGACATTACAATAGTCTTATTTTGAGATTGACGTGTTTTTATGCTGACTGAAATTATATTCAAATGTTTCGTTGCTTTTACTTTTACCCTTTAGTATTAAGCTGCTTTATTGTATTCCCTTTTTTGTTACTTAATTTTATATTTTAAATGATTTTTACATATCCACATTGATTTTCTCCCAAACTTATGGTCCCGGAGTCAGTAAGTTTATGGTAACCCGACGACTATTCACATATTAAACTGACAACTAAATGCTAGCTTTACAACAAGAGTAACAGAAGTTTAAAATATTGTCATGTATACTTTGTTTTGCCTGAGAGTACATAACCTGCTCCTGCTCCTGTTTGGTCATGCATTACTTATTTTTACTGGTACTCATAATTCTTGTTTATTCAGGCGCATTCTTTATGCTTTTACACACATCTTAATCTTACTTACAAAAATGTATAAAAATTCAATGCCGTTTGAAAAAAACAAACATACCAAATAATTGAGGGTGCCATATTAATATTTTATAACTCCATTGCATTTTACTCATACTCAGAGGTATGATGAGATGGTATGTTGGATGCTTTGTTTGAAAAAAGTTAAAATGGATTCAATTGGAGCAAAAAAGTGGAGTATAAAGAAAATATGTAATCTATTTTCTAATGGCCGTATTAAAGTATCGATAAACACCCGATGATCGGGTGAAAATTGTGGTAATATCGGGATGAAACATTTTGATATACCGCGCACAACGATCTGCCGACAAACCCGCGATGTGTTTGCTATTACATGCCAAGATCTTGTCACGCGGCAACACAGCGATCTAGAGAGGGACAGAAACAAGATGGCGGATGAAAGGCTAGATAACTTAGCGATTTATGTTGTGTTCAAGAATATCTAATGGAGAGAGAGAGAGGGAGAGAGAGAGAGATATGAAGATGTATTTTGATGGATAGGTGGATACACCGAGACGACGGAGTAGTTGTCACCCGCAGGTGTTCAACCGCAGCGGTCGGCAGACCGGGACAAAAATATCAGGTCATGCCTGATATTTTTGGTTGGGACATTATCGGGCCTCTGATCAACAATTTTCACCCGATATCACGATTACATGGCCCGACATATGCCCGATATCGGGATATTATCTGCCGACAATATTGGCAGATGATATGCAGATAATCTGCCGACCCGATCGGGTGTTTATCACTACGTGTAATAGGGCCATTATTCTTTGTTCCATTATAATATGCAGCCTTTTTGGAATCTAATTATTCTTAGATTTTATCAGTTTCATGATATCCAGGTTAAAACCTATATTACTATTACATTCAGTTTATCCACATTTATAATATTCCTTTAAGATTATATTTGATCAATTGCATAATATCATTACCACATCATGTAATACTTTTGTTTTAAACATTATTTTGAGTGCTCTACAAAGTCAATATACTGCATTTCACATTTGATTTTGAGATTAAAAATTATTTCAATAAAAAGGTCTGCGTTTTTCATTACACATACTGGTAGTAGTTTTTTTGGGGTTTTAATGCAAAGATTTTTAAGTGATGACTATTATATAATGTACAATCAAATATGGCCACAGAAATGTGTGACAATACAGTCAAACTTGAATATAACTGGACTGATGGGACCAGCAAATCCTGTTATATCCAAAATTATGGGAGACAAGTTTTGATTTGAGCCTTCAGTTGGCATCACAATCGCAGCTCATGCGTTCATGTGTCTAGCCACTCTGAATACAGCACTGAGACAATGCCAATTGTCTTCTCGAATAGGGTATGTGTAGTAATACATGGGTGTGCATATTTGTGTATTGAGCTTAAGCGGATTGCAACTTTACAAGCGGTGGAGTTCCTGTTGCTGTTACAGTGGAGTTAGAAGTAGACTCTTAGTGATAAGAATGAAATGTTGTGACTTGACCATGATCAGATTTCACAAATATGTTTTGGATATCCCATGCACTCAGTGTAAATGGTTTGGCATCTTTTTGGCCTAAGTGCAGTGTTATCAACTCCAACTCCCTATCCATAACTTATAAACAATGGCTAACATACTATAGCTATAGTATAATATTATTATAATACCTGCCCCCCTAAAATGACATACAGGCTATCACAGGAACCAGTACCACTGTCACCATCAACTTCATCACAGGAACCAGTACCACTGTCACCATCAACTTCATCACAGGAACCACCACTGCACCACTATAATCTTCATCACAGGAACCACTCCCACATTTTTCATCAGAGAAATCAGAGTATTTCAACTGGTGCGAGTATCATTGCCAATGCCAATGACTTTATCAATTGGCGTTATCAATTTGTGAGGAGCCTATGTATAGTATAACTCTACCCCCTCTAAAATTATATACAGACTACTGTGTCCTGTAAAATTAGGCACAGGCTACCATGGGCTACCATTTCCATAAACAATACAGTTTACATTGTGGCAATTACTGTAAATTCTAATGTTCTGGGAAGAAATAATATGTGAAGACAGACCATCTAGGAAGTCTGTCACATTGAGAAAACAGTCAATGACAAATACCTGATTTCATGGAAAAACCATAACTGCATTAAAACACTTTCATTGCTCCTGGCTACATGCAACGGTTTTTGAGAAATTTGTACAAACTTGACGGCAAATATTTTCAAACGCACTAGCATTATAACATCTGGCCACAACTTTTCTGTCTACAGCCGGGTACTTACTAGCACTACTGAGACAAACAATTCTAAAACCTGAGGTGGCCTCTTGGTTAGGACAGCAGACTCTCATGGCGAAGGTCGAGGGTTCAAATCCTATCCCTGCCACTTCGTTGTTTTTCTTGGGCCAGAAACTTTACTCCAATTGCCTCACTTGACCCAGGTGTAAAACTGGGTACCAGCTTACAGCTGGGGAAGTAATCTACGATAGACCAGCGTCCTATCCAGAAAAGTGACGCATTGTCACTCAGTCTGCTTCACACTACGGAAACCGAGATAAGCACCGGCTCTATGGGTCTCATGGCTCGAAAAGTCTTTACTTTTTTTTAAAACCAAAAACTGTCTGTCAGTAATTCCATAAGTTGTCAAAAATAAACTCATCAATTCCAAACATATATTTTTCATTTCTCTATTTTATTAACTTCCTAAAAATGTTCATATACACACATTAAGTATATTCACAAATATAATATCACAGGTTAACAATCAGCAGAGGGACAGATTTTATCTGCTGGAGCTATGAAATAAAGTATTACAATATTTACAATCATGTCATTTACCTTAATTTATTATAAGTTATATGTCATAGGAACTTGGGATAGGGCTGTGTGAGCACACACACACACACGGCAGCTTCTGTCAGCCTACAGTCCATCATATTATAAATTAATATTGCACATCCCAGAACTGTACTGAATTTCCCACATTTAGTCCATAGTGTATGTGGTACGTGATAAAACAAAATCATGGGTATTCAGCATATCAATTCAGTTCAAGACTTCAAAGACTTAGGAGTGAAATTGAATGAAACACAGAGTTTTTGAGACTTTGAAGGGGTTGGTCCTGCTTCGTTGGAATCCTGTTTAGCAGCATATAGATCATCAGTCTGTGGTTCCTCTTTCACAGTAATATTGTTCATACTTGAATCATTTACGCTTGCGTTAGGGCCACCGATGGGGCACCATTCAGAAGTGCTTGACTGAATCAAGGAATGAGAAGATGCTCCTGAAGATGTAAAGTTACCCTGAGAACTTAATTGAAAGGAATTTAAAGGCCTAGAGGGTATGAACAATGATGGCTTATTCTGAAAGTTTGATTCGTATGATTTTGATAGATTGTCAGAATAAGTAAGAGGTGGTGGATAAATGTGATGATTGTGGTTGTAGACATTTGCGAAAGAGCTTTCTATTTGTTGAGCTCCTGGGGTCAAACTGGCTTGGCTTGATAACCCAGCTTGGGCTTGACTGGCCTCGATACGTTCTGATGAGAGGAATGAAAAAACAAGAATGCATTGTTTATGTGTGAACAAAGTACAGTAGTTTCCACCTAAGAGCTCTCCGCCTAAGTGCTCGGTTCGCAAATTTTTTCTAGGTAAAGTTACACCTCTAAGTGCACGGTTGCTCGGAGTGGACTCCACCTAAGAGCATGTTTTTGCTCTCAGTGACCCAAATTTACCTGACTTTTATCAAAATTATATTTTTTTAAAACCAAACCAGTAATGTAATCTATCAGCCAAACACGTTGTATTAAAGCACAACCCTTCATTTTGTTTAGAGACGCAATATTTGGGATTGTTATACCTGCCCCATTGTTCCAGGCTTGCTAAACCGACACTGACATAACACTCGGTCAGGATATTAATAATTATTGCCCAATGCGACACGCACTTCAATAAAGAATAGGGATGAGACATTCGCAATGACCGTCAAGGATTATGTCTGTTTCATTGTTTAGCTCTTCAAAGGAGATGCCAACTGCATAATGCGAATCTCACACGTTTTGTCGCGATGTACACTGATTGGCTTTCAATGCGGCTAATGTTTTCCTTCATGGTGGTGTTTTCATTTTTGTTTGTGGGCGGAGTTTTTGGTCAGTGAAGCATTAGAATGGTACTGCCCATTGCGTGGGTAGAATTAATTCTTTTGAAAAAGACGATGACTTGACACTGGTTAATTTTGATACGTTAGAAGGTGGAGTTAATGATGAGTTGACAGATGCTGACACTATATTCTCTTTATATGTGATCATAATATGCCACAACCCTGCCTACCCTGGCCGCCATTTTCCTCTTCGTTTAAGTGCATGGTTCACCTAAGAGCACAGTTTTTTTTGTCTCCCGATGACTGTGCACTTAGACGGAGACTACTGTATTAAACACAACCTTTTACCTGTCAGCAACATCACAGCTGATGGTAACTGACAACACAATACGTCCAGTCACTTAATACCATTTTTCATGGTCGTCACATAGTCTGAAGATAGAGGAGGCTGACACTTCACAGCACCATAATAAAATATGATAACAATGGTTGATGACCTGCTGAAGTTATGACGACTTGGGTGAAAATATTGTTAATGGACAATTTCACCATATTTTCACGAAGTGTAATTATTTTAACATTTACAGCCACGCATGGTTGGAACATGCACACATTCATCTCCTCACTGTGCTTTTCAATTTCTTTAAATCCAAGTGAAAATGTGTTGTTCTTTTCCTTATCTGATTAATTATTGATATCATTAATTATCCCATTCACTATACATTCCTTGCCTCTTTGATAACATTTCCAGTTTCTATAACTGTTGGATGAACACCTGAGGTTACAATATCATGTTGTCTGGTCCAGATATGAGTAACATTGAACAGTGTATTGCTTTTTGTGCCAAACAAGGTTTATTGGCACAGTGGGCTGATCCCCTGCTTGCCTTAATACTCTTGATCCATAGATTTTCCAGCTCTGTATCGGGTCATGTGTACTGGCTGGGCACAGACTTGTACTTAACCTGGATAAGTTTGACCCGGGTCTGTGCATCAATGCCTTCTGCTTGTAGACTGTCCTCGACCAGACACAGAGCTGGTCCCTACACTGTTTAATTACGGTACTAGTACTATAGGGAACGATAACAAACTATACATTCCATAACTCACTAATAGACGAAATATGTCTCACCTTATCCATAAATTGTAAGAGTGACATACCACAATGTTGAAACCATCGATATCCAACAAGCATTGGACTATTAGTATTAGAACCTACTTTTTGTATACCTGCCGGAATCAGTCTTGACATATATTTTTCTGGCAGTAAATGGTTTTAACACAAAGAATGAGGAATAAATCTGCTACGGATGGAAATCTGGCACAAGTGACTGACATCAATTTTGACGTGTGACCATTCCAAATGAGATGGAGGTAAAAATTTTGACAAATGCAGTTGGTAAAATGTAAAAGCTGGTTTGCGCAGCAAAGAGGTGTTGATGAACAGCAGTAAGGATTATGTGGAATGTAGCCACCATGAGCCCGTTTCAAACAGTTTTCTTGCTTTTGTGGACTGCACGTTTTCTTTTCCGTCCACGATTCGTATTCATGGGTGTTTCACACAAATTTTCAAAACATCCTAGTTGCACAGCTGTGGCACTGCCATTGATAGGTAAACTAGTAATTGTCCAAGCGTTATCTGATTAGCTATTATTCTGAACGCTTTGAACTTTGATTCATTCAAATTTATCTTGGTTTTGAAACTAATTAGAGCTAAAAATAACACATGGCACACTTTGCAAATTAACTCTTTAATATATTCTATACAAACATTTATTAAAACACATTCAGCTTTACCAATCTTTGCTTTGCGGATAGCATCCTTCCTTTTGTTTCTGAACCAGTTGTCTACATTCACCACAGTCACACGCTCTTTTTCTGATAATTCCTGGCCAGCTGTTGGACAAAAATACATGTCATGTTTATGTTATTAAGTGCATATGAAAAAAATACTGTCAATATTGCTTAACAATCTGATATACAAGTATGAGAATACTTGCAAAATTAAAAAAATAATAAGACGCTCGTTAACCAGCTGAATACGTGTTTGTTGTGATCTCTGCATGATGGACAACATTTATTAATTGCACCAAGATGTGTGAGATGTGTTTGCGCCAGCTGGCTGCAATATCGATGCTCCACATTTTCTTAGATACCGCCACCCTGGAGTCATTATACTCTCCAAAGAGTCTTCTCCAGTATTCATACAGAATACGACAGGAACACCCCCACCACCCCGATTTCTTTCATTCCCAAGCGTCAATTTGTTGCACTGATATTTATTGGAAAAAAATAAAAATAGGAGAGTTACATGTCATTGCCATTTTGATGTTGCACTCATTGGCGATCACTTTTTTGTCGCCGGGGGATGGATACTGATTCTTCTTGAAATTTGATTCAAGCACGGCAAGATGAACATCACGGAAAGTGAAGCGTTCTCTCCTTGGAGTAAAATCAACTTCTGCTGCCTCAGGGGACTCTAAAAAGGAGCATAATACATTCAGGGAAAATAATTAAGGAGAGCAGATATCACAAACCTTGCAAAATGAGTTAACCAATATATGAAGGAAAAAGAAAGCCTCAAATGAGTAAAAGTGCTATTTTGTTTACACTAGTTTAAATTTTTCATGAAAGCAAAATTTAAGTATAACCACTTATTTCCAATAATGCCCGGAGCCTCACGATAGAATAACATTGTGTAAAGCCCTCTACCATCCTCTAATAGACATTGATACACAGGAAATATTTGTTCACAAGGAAGTTGTACATCTAAATTAATATATTCTATACCATCTGAAAGGGGGATTATTCCTCTTGATTTCAATATATTTTTTTATGTTGATTGAAATTTGTTTGTAAAAGACATTCATTTTTTTATATATTGAAAGCGGGTAATTAGTCCTGCAGAGTTATTCGCCTTATACCAGGATTGTAAAACTGTTAAAGTCGTTGGAACTTAGTGGGTAAATGTAAAGAATGTGAAATACAGAACCACTGTGAGGTGATTACCTTGGGACATGAAGTTTTGAGAGTATTCAGTCACTTCTTCAATGAACCAATCAGCTTTGTGCAACTCTTCTATGAACCAGTCTATTATAACAATTTGATTGTCACTTTCCAGGCTAGAA
The DNA here is from genome assembly GCA_031763155.1 of Dirona albolineata. Classification (NCBI taxonomy): domain Eukaryota; kingdom Metazoa; phylum Mollusca; class Gastropoda; order Nudibranchia; family Dironidae; genus Dirona; species Dirona albolineata. The sequence continues at coordinate 7,978 of JARFNW010131998.1, read as the reverse complement.
ATGTTGCCACTTAAAAATGTTTTGACTTCTTCATGCTCAATACCTGCCAAGACAGAAAAGACAATGTTTCAATTATATACTAGATTTAATACAAAGAAGTAGCACTACATGAATTATAATTTCCCCCAAATCTGTATCCCCGTAATTCACTTGGACAAGTTTCATTTGGTTTTTTTTTTAAAAGGGGCCTCTCTGTACTATGCATTCCAACATTGAGATGGTTAAAGTCAAGTCATCCTAGCAACATGATTTTGTACATTTTCAAATTTTTTAAGAAATAACAAAATGACGAAGATCAAAATAATAAATGACGCAAATGATAAAATTCAATACTCTACTATAGAGCAATATAAATCTAAATCTATATCACATCACTTTACTATGTTTGTCACCTTTATTTAGCAACAAAAAAAAAGACAAACAGTTCAGCTTAACAGTATAGTGTCTGGCTACTACGACTGACGTTGCAGGCATGGGTTTGATTCCATTTGTTGACAATTGTTTTCCTAATCGTGTCCCAAATCATAATCATTATAGTAATAATTGTAAAATTCATAATTATTCTTATTTCAGCCACTTAATCTATCAAGTCAAACTTCAAAGGCTAGAATTGGTTTCAATACTTATTCCTACAAACAAATCAATTACCATGAACCTTAGTCAGAAGCCAAGGATTGAAGTTTGGAATGGTGAGTGAACATTTCTTGATCAATTCAACAATGAAATCCTTTGACACACTGATGAAAAATTGCGAAAGCAAAATGTAAATTCTCTTTCAAGCAATAATGTAAATCATTTCAAGCAATAATTATGTAAATCACTCCAAAACAAATGGCCCAAATCCAATTAATCTATTTTTTTCTCCAATTCAATGTGATTTTGAAATACAAGGAAGTAGAAGTAAATGTAATAGTAACAGGCATGTGACATAATTGACAGGCAAACCCATTTCTGTCTTTCATTCATTTCGAATAAACATTGTTGAGTGCATACAATTTTCAAGCAATAACAATACCTATATTGATAAATAATTTCAAACAGTGTCAAAGTAACATCTTAAACTTTTCAATCTATTTAACTAATGATCTTTTTCCCCAACCAACACATTTTTCACCATTAACCCCCTCTTTCTCATCTCACTTTGTTTTCCCTTTTTCTAATGTGATTTTTATGTGTACAAAATACTGGTTTTGCTTTTTAAGTTTACTTTGTCTATGATTGCTGGTTTCTTCAAAATGACCCTTTAAAAAACCAAAACAAAGCAACTCTGCACATTTAACATCAATTCAAATCATGTTCAAACTGTAATTTCTGTTTTCAAAAGGAATACAATACCAATCTCTTGGTGTCATCGACTCTAATAATTCAGACCAACTGTCTTCTACTATCATTTCATTCTAAAAGTGGGCAATTAATTCATGCAAAAGACATCCTTTAACAAATCTAAAACATGAAATCATAAATGAAAGCAAAAAAATAACCATTTTATATACCTGAATAGAAAACACCTGCTAGCCTCTTTAAGCACCCCCTCAGGTAAACTTTGGCCATTGCTCCTGTCTAGCCTTTGTAAGTGGATATCACCAAGTCTGCCATTATTGGCAAGGATGTTCGTTTCACTACTTGCAGTATTATTAGCAACACCTGAAAAAGAAAAGAAACAAAATGGATTAACAGTTGAAGGGAATGAATATGAATGGAAAATGTGATGATCTAAAATTGTAACTGTATGTCCCATCTATCTGTACATTCATTTAAGCTTTTCCTGGGCATTGAATTGTGAGGCTTAAACAATGTGACATCATGGGTCCTCAAAGTTGCTTCAAATAAATTGGACTAATTGTTGTTGCATATTTCTGAGCAGGTTACGACGAGTCAATAGTCAATTATTCAAAACGTAATCAAAAATATGTGATAAGAATGTGAGCAAGTAAGACAATAAGATGTCCACATTGGCCATTAAAGATATACGTTAAAATACAGTGGTCTGATCATCTGCTTGACTCGAAGCCCCCATCTAAAATCCATTGAAGACAATGAACTGGACTTCACTTAACACTTTCGTTGCTGAATACGCATTAATGCGTACTTCCGCCGCTGTCCGCCATTGCGCATTTAGATATTACTGGATGAAATCGTCAAAATACGATTTTAACAATGCCACCGATTATTCATAGTTACTTCCCTTGATTCCGATAAAAGAAAACACTTTGTCCCAGCCGTTCAATCGTTATTTGGTCCAGTTTTCTTTGTATGGTGACTTTTTTTCCAAATTTTTAATTCGATAGAAAAGGTGAGCAATAACAATCAATGCTAATCGTGTTTACCGACATGAGAGTTGTAATTCATGGACAAGCTACGAATTTGAGCAGGAAAACTCTTCTAGTAATGAGACTGAGCAGCCAGGTACTAGCTCTAACTCTAGGCCTAGTTTCATGACGATATTCCAGCTCGTTTTTGAGATATCCAATTTCTTATGGTAGCATCACATTTTGCTTTTGCTTTGTCCAAACCCTCAGCAACCAAGGGTTTTTTTTATCTAACAGAGCTCAGCAATGAAAGTGTTAAGTACGTCTACAAAGAAATAACGTCTAAACCTGAACACTCCAAGTTTCTAAAAAATTTAGAGAGGATTATTTTAATTATAAGTAATTTCTCATCAGGAATACAATTTCCAAAGACTATCTAACAAACACTAGAATGGTGTTGACAAGTCCTTACATGTCTTTTGTTGTGATCCCCATCGCCACCCACCATCATCCCTGAAGGCTCCTTGAAATGGTAATCTGGAAGACCTTCCACCTCCACCTCTGAGCCGTGGGGATAAACCATGTGACTCCCACCCACCACAGATGATGTGATAACAGAGGACGGTAGAGGAGCGGCTGTCATCACAGGTGAGCCACCATTTGGCCAGTCAGGGTTATTGTTATATTCTGGAATAGTCACACAAGTTGTATTCAGCCGATTATAATATTCATCATTCTCTTTCTGGTTACACTAAAATCTTTCACACTTTAAACAACAACAACAATAATAATAATATACAACTATAAAGCGCCACATCTCGACAATAACAAGCTCTGGGCGCTTTACATGGCAAGTCAGTCAAAAATTCAATGCAAATAATCTTAAATACTCCGTAATATATGATAAATGTTAAAAAGTACACCATTTATAAAGTGTTTTTTTTAAAGGATATTTCAAAAGTAATGGTAATGGGTCTGAAGTACATAACATTATAACTAAGCAATTAAAAAATTCTAAAAATATAACCACAACATGTCTGTTGTCTATCTAGTTCTCATGCATTTCAACTTCATTATAATGAAACCTACTTACCTGAAGAACCATTGAAGTCCCACATGGTGCCATAAGAACCAGAATTATTGGGTGGTGGTCCAGGGCGAGCAGCCACCCTCTTCCTTTCTCCTCCGATAGGTTGGATCTGTTTGGCTTGCTGTTCTGAGGGAGCCGAGCGGTTTGACAAGGGCGAACCAACTCGGGCTGGAGGACCAATAGGACCAGGATCTGTGGTTGTAAAATGAACAGTCATAATCAACAGTGATCATCTTGATTCAAATGTAGAAATGCACATCTTAACTAATCAAATAAAATGTGCTTGTCAAATAAAAACTTTACTTAAAACTTGTAATGGTGGAGAAAAAAAGGAAAAATAAAAGATCTGTTTATGTTCATACTCTGATATGCATGGCACAAATTATAATTCAAAGGCAAGAAAGTCCATTTGGTTTTACTTATTCAACAGCTCAAGTGTCATGTGATATCAAATTCAATGCTAAAACTTCCTATCTCAGAAACTGACAATCTGTGGGATATTTTGCTGGAAACATACTGGTCATAATGTGTCATTCTTACAGCTTTCTTCACTACAGGCAATTGCAACAGACTTTTGAAGGTAACAATTATTGCTATGTTAAAATACAGAGCAAGCCACCATTGGGGACACTGGTTAATAGGGACAGCCGCTTAATGGCGACAATCATTCTTTGTGGGTGCATGTGTGTCATAAATGATCCCCACAATGGAGTACCCGCCGCTCAATGGGGGCGATTTCCACAAAACGGTGCTATCCCCATTAGGCCACTCTCACTGTACTATCATAATAATAATATCATCAAAATTTCAAACAATAAATGTACATACTCATGGTTGGAGCATCTGGCTGGGCTGATGGTGCACTGTTAGGTCTTCCCCCAGTCATGCCCGAAAGAGGTGAAGGATTGCGCTGGTTGTTGCCTGCCATGAAGCCCCCAGGAGCAGCATTTACAGGGGCCGGCGAAAGTCCAGGGTTACCCATGAGTCCCTGGTGAGGTGGAGAATTGTGAGATTGAGAACTCTGTCCTCCCATGCCCGCGTTCAAACTGGAAGACAGTCGATGGTTACCAGGCATCTGTTGTGGACTGCCACCACTGACCATACCCCCAGCTGGGGGCACCCTTCCCTGTTGAAGCAGGAACTGCATGCTGGGATTTGATGCATTCATCATCTCTCCAGGTTGCATCATAGGAGGAAGACCGGCTGTAGAAAAGAGAAGAAACAAAAATTTGCTTGATTCTAATTTCAGTTTTAGGGATTCATACGAAAAAAGTAGAAACCTATTCCAAATGCAGTGCTGTCCTATCTATCAAAAGCTAGACAGTTTGAATTTTACACAGCCATGTTTTGCTTTACATTATCAACATGCATCTTATACAATACACCTAGCAGAGTGCTTGTAATATTATATTTTGTGTGCATGTGTGAATAAAGAGGGTAAGGGGGAAGTAAGGGGGAAGAAAGGGGGGGAAGAAAGAGGGAAAGACACCGCTAACTAGCACTAGGAGAAAAACAGCAAACCCACACATTAGGTACAGTTCTTTTCGGGGCAATACATGACAGCTGGTGTTGTGCCTTAACTAGCTGCACCCTGATGGGGATATTACAAATTACAGCATTTCTAGTCAGACAAAGAGCTTACCTTGCCCCATTCCAGCCATCCCAGGATTAGGACTAATATTGTGGAGATGTTCTGTCGAACCCATCAGCATACTCATGTGGTTCTGGTGTTCCATCATCCCAACTCCCGCCATACCAACCATCGGGGCACCCATATTGACTCTGTCATAGCCATTCATCATTGGGGGTCCCCCTGAGAGTTGAAACTCTGGTGCATTGGGGTTGAGGGCTCCCTTAATCTCGGGGAGTGTCATGGGCCTGTGCGGTTTGCTGTACTCCTCCTTGGGTGGCAATGGCTGCTGGTGGCCTGGAGGCATCAGGATTCCTGGCATTCCTCCCATAGCCTGAGGGTACATGACACCGCCACCTCCGGCATTTATGTCCATCCTTAGCAAAGCACCTGGCCGCATCATGAACTTGGTTTCCCGCACATTGTTCATCTGCTGTCTGAGCATACTTAGGCGGTATTCCTCCATCAGCTGTGACTGGTTAGGCATGGGAGCAACTGGTGGGCGGATGAGATTGCCAATAGCAGCAGCAGCTGGGTTACCACGAATACCTCCCATGATGCTGTTGTCAGGGTTCATATTGTCCTGCTTGTAAGGAGGAGAATTGCCTCTCTGTGGAATTTTAAATCCAGGCGCTTTGGCTTGAAGAGCTGGATCTATAGTATTGTTTCCATCACTGATGTTACTGTTGGAGACCACTGATACAGGATTGGAGTTGGGCTGAGAGCTGGAACCTGTGCTGACCACTCCAGCTGCAGCCACAGAGGCAAAGTCCATTTTGTCAGGATGTTCTTCCTTCTTTGTGAGGAAGTTGGGAAAGAGGTTGTTATTAAAGGGAGAGTACTCTGCTGGCTGTGACTGAGAGGACGGTTGGGAACGTTCCGTGTGGATGGGGTGGGGGTTGCTGCTAGTGACTATGGGCAATGGCATAGGTTCCACCCTTGTTGATGGATTTATCTGGGCAGCCTGGTGTTGCATGCGTGCAGCATGGTTATTAGACAGTGTGCCAGAGGTGGCCATTGAGGATTTAGATTGACCTGGCAGATTACCACGAACGTCCGAGTGCATCCTGCTGATGGCCGGATTTGTCATAGCCGAGGAGCTACTGGTCACTACTCCACCCCTGAAAGTATTTGTCGTGGATGCCGTGAAAGACAAAGATGCCATGTTGGAGGATGAAGAAGGGACTGTGGCTTTGTTGCTCCTATCACTCGCTGTGCTGGTGAAAATCAGTTGACGAGAAGAAGTCTTCTCAACCACAGAAATAGGCAGACGACCTCCGACGATGGGGGATGGATTGGTTATCACTTGTTTCTGTGGACTTCGGCGTGGAGAGGATGGCGTGGTCGGCACAGGTGCAGGAGGATTTTGCCAAGCCCCGATACCCATGGGGGCAACACCCGATGAGTTTGAGGAGGATGCAGGTGTGTGTCCACCAGACTGACTTGACCGGTGTGACTTGATGGGTGCAGGAGATTTGGCACTGGACAAGCCTGTCGTACCATGGCTGCTATTGCTGTTACTGTTGCTGGTGGTGGGCAAAGTGAATGTACCGATGGCAAAGTCAGCAATGGAGGAGGTGGGAGTTACTTTCTGTTGCTGCGTTTGGACTTTTTCCACCACAGCCTTTATGTTGTGGCCTCCCTTTGCACCAGACCGTGTCAGGATATCAGAGATGTCCTTGTCCGGCTCCTCTATCATGGCATTAATCAGATTGTGTGCCTGCCGGATGGATTCTTGGGAGCCCCTGAAAAATTTAAACAAATACAATGTTTTAGATTAATGCACAAACATGCTACCTCAAGTTCAAAATGACAAATATAATAAGATGGAAAACAGAAGGCAATGACAAGAGGCCTTTACTAACTACCCACATAACAAAACATGACTTTCATAAAATAAACATAAAAAAATGTAGTGTACATTAAATGATACATCGTACAAAGATAAAGATCTTACTTGATAGTTACAGAACGATCAGCCATGCCCTTGGCTTTCTCAACTTCCACATGGGCTCCAGATATCTCTCTTATCGCATTGATATGGCAACCACCCTTTCCGATAAGACGAGCAGTAACGTTCGCAGGGACCATCAGCTTCTTAGTACTGAGAACAAAAATAATCAAGAACAACTTTATCAAGTGTTTTTAAATATTTACCTCTACAGCTTCAAACACACCAAGCTGGTCATAACTACACAGGTTTTCATACATTTTTAAACATATAAAAACTTTTTGAAAAATTATATAACAAGTTATTTCATATATATACTATTACATTTTCTGTAGGCCTCATAATGTTCACAGGAAGTAAAATATTTGAGTGTGTAATGCGCACAAAAAAAGTTATTGTGGCAACTTTCAAAAGGGATTAATTGTGACATTATGTTGGCGACAACATGCTAAAGAAAATCATCTAAATATAGGATTTTACCATTATTTCTTTACTATACAGCCTCCAACACTGTGCACGTGCCAGCTCTAAATATGCCACGCCCATATTCAGAATTGATATATAAAAAACCCATGCTTTGTCCAAAACAGGGGACCAAAATTATTATCTAGGGGGAGAAGACGTAGTTGTACAACCCCACTACTGAAACTGGATTTTGCTCTTGCGGATCTTTGATAAAAAATGATTGCCCACCCTTGACAATTAGTAACCTGTTTCCTTTATCATGCTACAAGTTTATCGGAAATTTTGATCAAAGCAGTCAACGTACACATTCTTTCTGACTACTTCCTTCCAGCCTTCTTCTTTCTTTTGGCCTTTGCGTGGACTAGGGGCTGACTGAGTCAATCTGTTGGCTAAGGCTTTTTCAATGTAGCGATGGTCATCTGTCCACAAGTCCTTTTTGTTATCACTGATGGGAATGAAATGGGGAGAATTAAAATCAAACTAGCAATAGCTTAAATAAAGCAGAAAAAACATTATCAGGGTTAATACACCTTTCCAGGATCAAAATTCAAGACTTTTTCAAGACCTAATATGAAAAATTCAAGACCTTTAAT
>JARFNW010131997.1:0-28887 GCA_031763155.1 Dirona albolineata | reverse complement strand
CAGTAGTGTTTGCGTCAAAGTCAAAGCTGCCATACTGGGGACAGTTATTGTAGAAGTGGCCCATGTCATGTTGCCAACATTGTTGGCAGTTAGGTGGGTGGGTGACAACAGTACTTTTGGGATTGGGTTGCCACCTCACTCTCACTTTTATATTCTAATACTAATACTCAATTACAAATTACAGTAATAATTTAATAATAATGAATGGGAGGGGTGAACAAGCAGGCCTTTCACTTTCACGCTATCTAAAAAAAAAAGTAAAGGACAAAATGTACCTATAGTATAGTCTATAGTAGATAGACATCTATCTACACATTTAACTCTGGCACCAAGACAACTTATATTTATTTACGCAGCATTACAATTTATTGAGCTATTCTGCTCATGAAATCAAATCCTCCAACCCTTTAACTTTTTAAGGTACAACTTTGCTAAAGAGTAAAGAGAAGCGTAGTAGTAGTGTATAGTGTCTGTCACTATTCATGTTTAGTAGAGTATCATTTATGTGTCCCAATCAGTGATCAGACCCCCCACTGCTTATTGTTTTTGTTTCCTACATCAATTGTGGCATTTTTAATTTTTATGTTTGGAACAAAACCAGTTATCGAACACCAAAAAACACCCAAAAGTTAAAATTAATGTCAACTATTTTCTAAGAACAAATATATGTATCTAATTGTCTTGTCTAGATGAATACTTTTAGTTTTAGTATTGTTGCAAACCTAGATTTTAGCATTTGTTCTTTATTTTACTCTCATGCCATGCCTATCTATAGGCATAGGTCGTAGATATCTGAGTACTCTTACCAAATTATTATATCTCTTCTTGTGTTGCTGTCAAAGACTGTTTTGAAAATCAAGCAACCCACCTGACAGCTGCAATCTAAATGAAAATGTATATTTTATAATACATGAGTTTATATGGGTGAATAGTCTAATGTAAAGATCCTAAGAAAGGGGTTATACAACAATGATTATTTAGATTAAGATGTAGATAAATTTATCTCTTTTTTTCATAATTATATGAATCCATCATGATCAACAAAGTAGAAATGCCACTGACTGGCTAATAATAGGCAGCTAACAAATATTATCATAAAATGTCAGTGCTGATGTTTGTGTGGCTAATTGGTAATAGAGTATATAATTTATGGTGTGGTGAATTGGAAGTCAAGAAGTCTTGCCACTGATAGATGAAAGTGTGAATCACAAAGCATGGCATTGATAATGAATAAAGCTAGATCATATAAATGAAAATGCTTTCATATAAATATATATTATTGTCTCCTCATGCTTTGAACCTCAAAGTAAGAAGGATCTGTTAAGTATTGTTATTGATCTTTTAAAAAAAAGGCAACTGTCACGATCAAGCCTTCTAATGTATTTCCTCTTTCTTGCACTTGCAGTCATTTGTAACAAATTTATAAAGATTTTTCACTTTTGTCCTTTTCAGTGTGCAGACCATGGATTTCCTACCAAACCCAGTGCTCTTGCTTTCGACCCAAAACTGTCACTTCTTGCTGTTGGCACAAAATCGGGAGCCATCAAAGTGTATCCTTAAATCTTAATGTCGCATTTGTTTAAGTTATATAAATATTGTTAAAATTAAAAAAATTAAAATAGCTGAAATTATGTTTTAACTTTTTGAAGATCAAGAATAATAAGGATTTTTTATTAGATTTTTCATATATTTGTTGTGTTCAGTGAAACATTTGATGGCAAATTTATTTGTTTTTACTCTCTTAAAGGATAAGAGTTAGGTTTTCATATTTATGAGGGTTTTGAAAGTATTCCATCAAAATCAGGACTAATTAATTTCCAGAAGTATTTTTGTTTGTTTTAGTTGCCAGTGATGAATAAGTAACTCAATTAAAGTCATGACTTTTATGTATCCGGAGAGTTTTCCCACGGTCTCTTGTTGAGTGCATTCTTTTGACAACCCTTGTATTCAATCACTGCATACAAAGAAAGAGCAATATTTGTTCAACTGGCCAGGAGGTAGATGTCTAGGTAGGCCTATAGTCATGTTTGCTGTACTGTACTCATTGGATTTTCTACAGTTATTCAATTCTGAGAAATGGATTAAAATTTGTGTGTTATATGAGTGAATAAAAAACAAACTTTCTGCTTTTATGGGATGTATTCATTCATACTTGGATATAATTCAATTATTGGACTGAAGTTGTGTAACTGGTGACCGGTAACATGGAGAGCAAGCTTTTGTCACAAAGCAATGGCTTGACTTTATTTCATCTTTGTGAAATATATCAAGTAAGATGTGTAATGCAAAACTTAATTTTGCTTAGTGTCGTACAGTTAGGCTCTCTTACTGAGTTGCTCTTAGTCCTGGTGTGAAATGAGTTCCAAGTCATTCAAATTCAAGTGATTCTTCAATGGAATGAGAGTTCTGTGTCCACAGTAAAGTTTAGAAAGTTATTTCAGAAATAAATCGCGAAAGATTTCTGTTGAGTAAAGAAGAGAAAAAGCAAAACCAGGCAGTATTGGGGTCTGTAGACTGTAGCCGTGTTAACAAATACATTTTTACATTCTTATATATATGGTTATGTTGTAATTGAATAAAACCAAAAGTGAAGCACTAAATAATAAAAAGTTCTTAAATATGATCTACTGGTTAAGTAAAGGGTAGAGATCATGAATGTATGGATATCATGTCTGCTATTTTATTATTATTTTTATGTCAGTCTCTTTGTCTCTAAATGTCTAAATTGACTTTTTAAAATGTTGCTTTTAGATCGCCTAAAATGTATAGAAAGTACTACTTTTATTTATTGTATGATCCTTAATTGGGCTTCTAGTTATGGACGCCCCGGTTTTGAAGTGTCTGCTGAGTTGCAAGGTGATGTAAGCATCACAGGTCTTTTCTTCATCCCAGAGGAGGTGAGTTTTTTCGGACTTATAAATTTATGTGTATTTGTTTACCCATAAGGTTGAAGTGGGAATACAACATATTCAGGTTTTGGATATTTATTTGATCCATATTGATGTAACTCTTGAAGATTGAAAATTTCTTTCTTTCGAGTTTTAATTGTCATTAATTCTACTACTGCAGTCTCACACTCACAGCAAATTGATAATCATCCCTCTGCTTACAGAAATGTTAATGTTAGAAACTTGATCTTTTAAAAAACCAGTTACTTTCTTTTCAGATGAAGAAAGAGGCATAGCAAAAGGGTGACAATTACATAGTATCAAGCGTTGGTGTGATGCAATAATAATAGTTCATCTTTTTATCTGCCAATCTCTTTGTGAAACCTGCTATATTTGCTTTTTTATTTTTACAATACTAAATACACCTGGGTCGAGTGAGTTAATCGAAGTCAAGCATATTGCCCAGGGATAAAAACGCAGTGCTTCTCTGGGCTGAACCCCTGATTTCTTAAGTTTTCAATCCATAGATTTTCCCACTTTGTATTCAGCTAGGAGTGTGTGTATGCATGGAGTTGTGTTTACAATGTTTTGAAGCGTTATGAGTTTTAGATGGCTGAACAATCACTGATGTAATCTTGTTTTCTGTGTTTAGGGTCGCCTTGTGTCAGCATGCAGCGACAGTTCCTTTCACTTATGGGAAATCAACAACAAAGATGGTACCTGTATGATGGAAGAAGTGCAGCCCAATGGGGATGAGTCTCTGTAAGTGTATGACATGTAAACTAGTTTATTAAATAAACAAAAAACTAAATGTTAGGTAAATAGTATATTGACAATGTTATTCATTTGACTGGTTGATTAAGTTCTGTTAACTGTATTTGGGATATTTGAAAGAGAATCACTGAAATAAATAAGAGACACAATTTCCCAAATGTTTGAATTAGTGAACAATACTAAATGCGAGATAAAAGGTACACATTGATAATGTTCTTCATTTAACCCATTACTTGACAGAGCTAACTAGGTCAACACCCTCCCTATTTGTCGAGCAAAGGGACGTAACAGTCAAAAATAAGATATGGTACCAGAAAAAAAATGCTGTTGACCTCACTTTTTACACTACTTCAACTTAACAAGCACCAACAGATTCAGAAATAATTTCTCTTTAATTTGATGTGCAACATGTATGTGTTGTACATTGATAAGTGGCATAACAAAAATATTGAAGTTGTAAATGTTATAATATTGACCGAAAAAAATTAATCGATGTCTAGACTCTCACTATAATTTTTTTCAACTTCATAAATACTATATGTAAATGTCAGATTCATCACCAGAATCTAATAATTATCATCTGAATCCATTAATGACTGCTCATTCTATACAGAATTAAAAAATTCAGATGTTGTGTTGACTGGGTAACTCGTCTACGTACACAAAAAAAATTCAGCTGTTTTCAAAAAATCACTGAAGGCCTTCTAATCGCTATTTTTAGATACAATAAAAAGCTACTTTCACTTTCATTTGTTCTTTGCATCCAGTATAAAAATGAAAGTAGACATAGTGAACGTATTTCCGCCTCAAAATGAGTTCCAAAACAACCCTAGCTATTCCGCTTTGCAGCGGGCTCATCGGCAATACGCGAGATACTTTTCCCCGGGCGCATTGTCAAGTAAGGTGTTAAATGGTTGTTCTTGTAACCGTATTTGGGATATTTGCTGTTTGTTTTTTGTTTACTATTACTAATGATTAATGTATTTTAATACATTGTTGGACTTTTTAAAATTATTTTTTTTACAGCAAAGTGAAGGGCATGTCCACCTGCAATATTAGCTGCGATGCCACCACTATGTATGTGGGCACAGAAAGTGGCAATGTCAACATCTTTGATATCAAGTCTCTGAAGGAATCATCCGTAGTGAACATGGATGTGATCATTCAAAAGTAGGTCATGTTTTGCTTGTTTGTTACCTTCCAATGTTCAACTGATGTTTAAAAACTTGTTTATAATGCAGTGCACTATCCAAGATTGGAATTTACTTCTCGAAGATTGTGCCATCTGCTCTGGGCTTGATATATTCAACGGATATATCAACAGTGAAACATTGAAACTTTGGCTTAACCAGGAGAGGCTTGTGCAGTTCCTCGATGTTTTGAGCCACTACCAAGTGTATAGCAGTTGCTGAAGCTTCCTGTCTGTTTGTCTATAACTATAATATGAATTGTTTAGAAAGATAACGTCTGTCGTTGGGTTGAGGGTGAGCACACATTAATTTGTTAGTATGTGTACACAAGTGAAGTCACAAGTATGTTAAAACTTTATTGGATCATTGATTCAACAACATTTACATTTATTGATTAACTTTGGTTTGATTCAGGATTTTATGTTCTGTGCCTCTTCAATCATTAGTTAGGTTGTCCACATTAGAATGTGACAGAACAAGATAAAATTGTAAATTATTGAATATTCTTTCATTTTTTTAGCGTGCCAGATGATTTCAAAGTGAGTCCTGGTGCCGTGGAAGCCATTGCTCCTTGCCCCACCAACAGTGACCAGGTGAGTTTCAAGTTCTTAGTTCTTGTTCTAAATCTTTTTGTATAACTTTTTTGTTTTTTGTTTTGTTTTTTAATAACTTGTGATGAACAAATGCACTGGTGTAATGTCATTTAAGAACATATTTTCCAATTTTTGTTTTCAGATTCTGATTGGTTTTAACAGAGGCCTGATTGTCCTGTGGAATGTGAAAGATAATGTTGCTGACAAGACATTTACTGCCACTCAGGTTAGTCTTTTTTATGTAATAGGATGTATCTCATTCATTGATACTCTGTTTCTTTATCTTTTAAAGTTGATTATGGTGTAGTATAAAAGTCCACTTTTGGTTGAAATTCAAAAATGACTTATATTATATGTAAGTGATCAGTAAAATTTTTGATTTTTGCTTTGTCCGAGAGACAATCTCTTGATATGCCAAAAACATATTTAACATCATGTTTTGAGTTTGCCTTTCCTGACAGGTAGACTATACACAATGTTATTATAAATGAACATATATCCTTTATTTTGTCACCATTTTTTTAGGATATCTTTTTTAAAAATTCGCAAATAATCCAAGCATCTTTTTCAGTGCAGCGCTGCAATGAGTTGCAATCATGTGAGAATACTCTATACGTTCTTGATTGATATAATATAATTTTATTTGTGATTCAGCAACTGGAATCTCTGACATGGCATTGCAATGGAGAAGAATTCATCAGTGCCCACAATGATGGAAGCTACATCACATGGAGTGTTGAAAATCCAGCTGAGCCTAAGGAACCAGCTTCAACACCCTATGGTAATAAAACTATGAGTTAGAGTGACAAATTTTGTTTATTTTTGATAAACATGATGATTATAATAAATTATAAAGTATAAAAATGTGGATTAAACTGGGTTGTGTCATTTCCTATGTCTGACGAGGAAGTTTAAAGTGAATGAAAAGGGTGTCATTTCTGTGAAAGGGTGTCTTTTCTGTGACATTAATATGGTGTTTATCAGTTAATTACGAATACAGTTAAATTATTTTAACTCATGAATAACATTTAATTATTTTAACTTAACACAAAAAAAATGTTATTTATTTTCAGGTCCTTTCCCATGCAAAGCCATCAACAAACTTCAGATGAAGATGACCAAAAAGTAAGTCTTTTTCTGAGCAGTCTGATAGTTTTAAACCAGCTGCTGCTACTACTATTGCTTCTACATTTAGTGGTAGTGTGAGTATAGCTCTACACTTTTACAAATGTGGAGTTGGCAATGTGATGATGCTTGTGAGGAGGGTGCAACAATTAATATGATGTGATACATCAGCAGTAGTAAGTCCACTCAGATGTTGATAAGACTAAAAATCCTGTCCATGGCATTGGTTTTCAGAGTATTATAAGTGCAATTTTACCTTTCTCCATGCTGTGTTTAATTGACAATAGAAGGTATTCTCTCTACTATGGGCAAGGGTATTCTCCATATATGTATCTGTGTTAAACTAAACCGCTTGTGGACAGGAGGGCATGATAATTAAGAAAGCAATATGATTTGTAAGAAAAAGGATCGTCAAATGTGTCTTAATCTATGCATTTATACTTTAAAAGTATGCTTGGATTTCTCATCCTCACTGGGTGATTTTAAATCATGACTATTACGTTTGTCCTATATTTCAGTGAGCCATTGATTGTATTTTCTGGAGGTATGCCACGTGCCAGCTATGGAGATCGTCACACAGTCAGTATCATGCAGGGAGAAAGCCATGTTGTTGCTGACCTGACCTCAAGAGTAGTGGATTTCATTGTTCTGTCCAGGACTGAAGAGAAAGATGCCGTGCAGGTGGAAGGTAAGGAGATCCTTAAACATACATTTTCAAAAGCCAATGTCTTGATTGGTCATTCGGCCTTGTTCCTACTATAGAGTTTACACTAACAAATTACTATGTGGTTCACTTTTCTTTTGCTGTAAAGATACAAATGTTAAAACTGCATTTGACACAGGTTTTCCCCAGTTTTTATTTTAAAAAGTTATTTATTTTTCTCTTTCATTGAGTAATCATGATAAGTCTCAAAATTATATTAAAAAAAAGCATTTTCCATTGTTTAAGAAGATGTGTTGTATAATAAATTTCCCCAAAAAGCGAGATGACTTGTTTTCATTACTGCAGGATGACTCAGAAAATGTCCCTAACCCCTTTGTATTAACTATTACTGCATGTAACTTTTCTTCTCTGATTAATCTATTTGCTGACAATTTCATAAGATGAACACCAAAGGTGTTTTGCTTGTTGTCTTCATTTCTGTTGACTGAAACTCTCACCAAATGTGAAGATATATACTTAATTTGTCTTTCTTTATTTCAGGCCGTGACGATCCTCATGCCCTGGTGATCCTTGCGGAGGAAGAGTTGGTTGTTGTTGACCTGGAAACAGACTCATGGCCATGCTTCCGTCTGCCATACCTGAACAGTGTTCACTCATCTGCAATCACCTGCTCCCAATTCATTATTAATGTTCCTGACCAGCTGTGGCAGAAGATCCAGGATGCTGGGGATAACCAGAACAAAAACTTCACTTCAAGGGTGATTACTTATGGTTATTCATATAGTTTTAACTCATTTATTATGAAGCATTGATTTAGTATTTCAAGGTGAAATGAGCAGTATCATGATTTTTACTCAAAACTTTCTTTGTTGAAATATATGTTTTCCCCATTAGTGTTGTTTTTCTCTCTTTCTTGCGATTTTCTTCATTAAATTGTAACAATTTGCTGTTTGTTAGTGTTCAATAATGAATTGATTTGCATTTATATCCACTTTTCACATGGTTTAGTGGAATTCCATTCATTAATGCAAACATCTTCCTTTTTTTCCTTCTAGGATTGGCCAATTGTAGGAGGAAAAGACCTAGCCAATGGACCTGTAACTAAAGACCTGCTTCTTACTGGGTAAGTCTTTGTGTGTCTTCTTTTGATGAAATGTGAAAATTTAGATTTTTGACATATGACCGATTTATTTAAAGTTATTACAGGGGTTATTACGAGAGCATTACCAGAGGATTCTCTTTTATTTTTCTTGTAATACAACTTCTCTTCTCGTCTTATTACTATTAAACTGTTCAACCATAGTTGTGTTACCATTCTTTAAACAACTGTTATATATTATTACTATATATCACTATTTTGTTCCCCAGTCACGAAGATGGCACAGTGCGTTTCTGGGATGCATCTTCAGCCAGTCTGCGACTGATGTACAAACTGAACACAGCTCCAGTATTTGGCTTCCCTGACCACTCTGCTGATCCACAGAGCCCAGAAGAGGATGAGTGGCCACCGTTCAGGAAGGTTAGAGACCATGGGGGGTGTTAATTCAGTTGTGTAGATCATTATTTCTAATATTATTATTAATCAGTTGTCAATTGTTGTGGTTTAATTTGATATTTTGTATATAATTTGTTACTTCTCAATATATATAACAAATATACTGTTAGATTTGACTTGTTGCTGAAAAGAATAAAATCTGCCAAAACGTCCCTAGAATAATGTTTGTTTGTGTCGTGTTTGTATGGTAAGTTTTTCTGCAGATGTTTTAATTTCACAACTTTTTTTTCTAAACGTCAGATCGGGACATTCGATCCCTACAGTGACGACCCACGCCTGGCTATCCAGAAGCTGGCCCTGTGCGCTCTTAGTGAGACCTTAGTGGCTGCAGGCTCTGCTGGACAAGTACTCATCTTTAACATGGAGAGACAGGAACGTGAACAGGACCTCAAGGTAATATAGCAATTTGCCTGTGTGTGCATAGAGCACGTTGACACAAAATGTTCTTGATATGACTTTGAAATTAAGACAATATGTTAGCTTCCTTTTATTGTATTGGAAGCATGCAATTTTCTTGATGTTTGCACTACATCCATTTATTTGGCACAGATGTATGATTATCATATTGGCCATCAACAGACATTTGATATTTAATTTTTGAAATATCCTGTATTTTCTGGGTTTTTTTTTTTTTAAAGGTGAGGTTGAATTGTTTGTATGAAAACATTTTTAAAATATGAAAGATTTATATTTGTGTTTCAACTTCTTTCTTTTTGATGTGTCAGGAGGTGAAAGTGAACATCATGAGCGACCATGAAGGCTTTGTGTGGAAGGGACATGGTGCTTTGTCCTGCAAGATTGATGACCTGAAGTATGCTGCTGGCTTCCAGCCAACTTGCATTATGCAGCTGGAACCACCTGCTGCCTGCACTGCTCTTGCTCTTCACTCCGAATGGCAGCTGTAAGTAAAACTTTTTTCTTCTCTTTGTATTAGTCTTTATGTACTATATTTATCTTCTAATGAGTATGTATTTATATTTTTTAAACATAATAATTGTCATAGTACTGTAAAGCCAGTCTCCTTTTTAGGGTAAATGTAAGTTGAGTTGTAACATTTAATGACAAAACTAGATGAAGATAGTTGAATTTTGTGGCGTCGGTTGTCGAGTGATACCAGAGAGATTATAACAGTATTTTTAAGGCTATGAGCCACCTCATCTGATCTTCCTTCTCCTGAAGATGTTTCATTTGATTCTTTGAACCTTCCATTTGTTTTCCAGAGTTGCTGCTGGCACAGGCCAAGGTTTTGCCCTCTTGGATTATGCCCAAAAGAAAGAAGTTGCCACCAGATGTACTCTCAATCCCAATGGTGAGGAGACTAGTGTCCACTTATATTGTTGCCACAGAATGAAATGTGCATCTTATCTTACATTATTTACCCATCACACATCTGTTTGTAACCTCATGGCTATTACTTGCTCCTGCAAAGTGATGGAAGCTTAAAACTTCATCTGCAGAGATCTAGTTATTATCATTTCTTTCTCACTTACTTTCTTTAGATAGAGGGGAAATGTTGCATAGCCAATTGAAGACTTGTCATGTGATCCTGCTAGAAAAAGTAAAAGTACTAATTTTATTATTAGGTGGGGGAAAAAATCGTAAGGAAGGTTAACATTTTCTTAAACATCACATTTATATTTCATACCCTCAGATATGACAGGAACATCTGAAACTGCAATGTCACGAAGGAAATCACTGAAAAAGTCCCTGAGGGAATCCTTCAGAAGACTTCGTAGAAGACGCTCCGAAAAGAGGACTACCAAACCTGAAAAGCCTAAGGAAGAGAAAGCGTAAGTAATCACTTTGACTGTCCTCATTGAATTCATTTTTTTGACGTTGTGAGGATGCTCATTCATTTCACAAATAATTTTGCTCAGATTTGATAAAACTTGTGTTTGAGGCAGTGCACTTTTCATGACTTGACAAACTGATTACGGTAAAAGTTTACCTGGACAGCGTGATCAAATGACTGGAAAGAATAGATGACAGTCTTGGAATTTGAAACTTGAAATGAAGGCAAGATATTTTAATCGCATTAGAGGCAAAATAATTGTCATGAACTTCTTTGTATTACAGGGAAGGAGGAACAATTGAAGAAACAGCAGCAGACACAGCAGCAGCAGGAGAGCCAGAAGCATCGGCGGCAGCAGCAGCAGCAGCACCCAGCACAGAACCAGCAGCAGCACCTGAGTCTACTCCAGCCCGCGTTGAGGCCGGCAGTGGAGATACCAAACCCGAAGAACGCCAGGTGGAGGCACGTAGCACTGAGGATTCCCTCACTTCCATGGTCCGCTGCCTTTATTTTGCTGACACGTTCATTGTCAATGGTGAGTTGTTTGTGTTTTTTATGCGAGTAGATCAGATTATATTTATGAGCATTTGGCCTTTTGGGTGACTTTATTAAACAGTCAAACTTGGGGAAGGAGTGGGTACATTAATGTAGTTGATAGTCAGGGCGTGTCACATGTAGTCATATGGCATCTAGATTTTACAATAGTGGATATCACCTTGTTTCGTTTTCAAACTGTACAGTTATGAGCAAAATGACGATAGCCTATCAAATCTTATTCTCTTCCCAGGTGGCTCACACAACCCATCACTGTGGGTGGGCACCAATGGCGGCCACATCTATGTGTACAATCTGACAGTACCAGAGGGAGAACAGCGTACTGCTGACTACGTCTCCTGTCTCCTGGCCAAGGAAATCAAGCTGAAACACCACGCCCCTGTCCTCAATATGGCAGTGATAGATGGCAAGAACACAGTGCTACCTGATGCCTTTGAGGTCATCAATGAGAGGGCCAAGGCTCCAGATATGGAATCCCCACACTCCATCATCATCTGTTCAGAAGAACAACTCAAGGTTGGTTTTTAATTCGAACCTGCAGGTCCCAAATATATGATCCTCGCTCTCCCTGCCTGCCTTGCGTTAAACATTGACAACAGGTCTTGAAACATGGTTTACTGTTTTATGTCAGTCCTGCGTTAAAGGTCCTGTGAGGTGTGTAGGCGTAGCTGAGTTATACTAGTTTGTTTATATTGGGAATTTCCAAGCTTATTTTTCATTTGATCACGCACCATTTATGACAATAGCTTGACAGGGATTTTTAAATTGGAATAATCCTAATTTATTAATATTAAAAAATTTGACTACTTTAGTAACGATTTGTTGTCACAGTTGTCAAAGCATAGGTTTGAAAGATGTTTTGCTTTGTGTTACATATTTCAAGTCATTGGCATCCTTATGTTGCCTTGAAAATACATTTTGATTTATTATTTATGCCTGTCTCGTTTTTCAGACATTCTCCCTACCCGCACTCAAGCCAAGATGGAAGAACAAGATTACTGCCATTGATGGTGCCCGCATTCGCAAAGTCAACTTTGTGAACTTCAGACGAAATGGTAAGAGTGATTTTCTCAAAGAGGCATACTAAAATTGTCTTTTTTAGAAAAAATTTAATTCTTTGCTCAATGTTCATTTGATATGAAATTTCAGTCCGGTTGGGATTCCAGAAATTAAGGGATTTGCATGGTTTGAACTGGTTTGTTATCAGTGATACCAGTGACACTGTACTTCTTTATTGTACTCTCTGAGTGTGAATTTAATACAATATATTGAATGTTGGAACTTTTTTTCTTTTTTTGAAGTTGACAACTACAGTGAAAACGACATTGCCTGCCTTACAAACACTGGTGATCTTCGAATCTTTTCCGTCTCCACCCTCAGAAGGCAGCTGTGTATTCAATCTCTACGCAAAGAAGATATCAAGTAGGTTTTAAATGAAATCTTGAATGACAAGCTACATGAGTAGTTTAATTAAACGTAGGGGCCGTATTTTGTTGTTTGGTCAGTTTTTTTCAAATTGCAAGGATCCATTCAATCATTTTTTAAAACATTATCTTGCACTTTCGAAACAAAAGCTTTAATCAATGATTCATAAATGTGTGCCAGTGTTTACTAATTTGGAAGAAATTTCACTTTTGTCATACATATCAAGGATGCCAATTGCATGCAAAATAATTTGTATACATTTTTATGTTGGATATGCAGATGAAAAACACTGTATTGAACACACAAAACTTGCATAGTATTTTCACTCATACTTACCTAGTTTTATTATTGATAGAATTTTGCACTGAGAATAGCACTCAATATTTTCTCCGTCTCTACTTAAATTTATTTTTTTTCCCTGTTATTCTCAACAAAAAAATTCATTTATACATTGCATTTAATCTGGTTTAATGACTAAGGATATTTGCTGCAAAATGTTTAAAGCAAGAAAAATAGATTCTCTAGGTTGGCATCTGAAAAATACTTCTTTCAAATATTTTTTTTTAGCTTTCTTTGATCGACTGAATCCATGTTTTGCTAACCTACCTTTTTGTACTTTCCACAGCGGTATTTCATCCTACATCTTCACAAAGGATGCTCAAGGTTTCTATCTCCAATCCCCATCTGAATTCACACGCAACACGCTATCCACCACAGCTGTATCTGGTGCACCACTCTGTGAGCTTGAACTTGCAGAGGGACTGCGTCCTCCTCCACCTGAGCCTGAGCCTGAGCCTACCCCTGAGCCCGAGGTAGCTACCGAAGCAGCTGCTGCAAAAGGGGATCAGCCCACAGTGGAAGTAACACCTGCCTCAGAGGAGCAGTCACAAGAAGCCCCAAAGTAAGTTAAAATAATTTTGTACACACACTTTCAGTTGTGTTTATCATTGGATAAATTCCATGCTGCTGAGTTGCCTGCCGGATGACGGGGGGGCAAATATTTTATAGGGTTATATTTTTCCTTCCCTCGTTCTAATGAAAATGTTCCTGGGCCAGTCTCTTAATGTCACTTTCAAATCCTAAAGTGGAGTCTTAGTTCACATAAGAATTCAAAGATATTTTTTCCCAGTTTGTCATTTGATGTAAAATTTGATATATACTATTCTGTGGTGACATTTTATATTTTATACTGCTTTATGTTGGTGGTTAGACTCTGAAAAATATTCTGTTCAAATTTTATTTGTAGTTTTGTTTTAAGCAGGCATGCTTTTAAGTTGCTTATTCTTACTGGTTGAATTGCTCTACTGACACTGTTGTTATTTAAACTTGTCTAACAGTGAGGCTGATGTGACCACCACGAGTGCTGATGACTCCCGTATGGACACCTCAGCCGACATCACAGTAGACAGTGTCAGGGATGTAGTGTGAGTTGTGGCCCTTTGTTTGGTTTAACTTTATATTTGTATTTGCTATGTTATTGGGTATCAAGGGATGAGCGAGTCGTGTAATAATATTACACTGACAACTTCCTAAAAGTGTGGTGTTAAATGTACTTGTGTTGCAGGCAATAAACTTGCTAGACATTCATAGAATGAATTTTAGTATTGTCTCTTTCAGAATTTGGATGAATTTTTGTGAAAAAATTAGCTGTCACAGTTTTTATCACTGATGGAAGCTGAGAGACACATGCTTATAATGATTAAGTTGTCACTAAAGGTCACCAGTTCCTCTGGATCCCTGCATTGTTTCATCCGATTTGACCAATTAAATCTTGACATTTTATTAAAGATTGTATCTATTTCCCTTTCCCAGGGCTGAAAATGAAGAAGGCACCATTGTCACATCTGTGAGAACCATTACCTCAACCACCCACCAGTCAGTGTCAGAAACTGTCACATCGGCATCACAAGATGGGCAAGAGGTTATTACTTCAGGTAGGAAGAACCAGCAGTGTTTATCATGTTGGGCCGGTTGCTCTATGATTCATCGTAATGTGATAGAAATTAACTGAAAATCTCTCAATAAAACTGATTCTTTGTATGGAAAATGTTTGTGGAATGAAGACGCCCATTACAAATTTATGGATGGAGATCAAGCCGTTGCAAATTTCAATTTGAAAAGAACGAATCCAAACCATTTTTTGGGGGGCATATCTACTTCGCGGTCAGCTTGCTGTTAAATTGTGGCTGTACTTGAAAATTTATGTTTTGTTGATAAATACCATAAAAACGTGGTGAAAAAAAAATATTTTTGTCCATTTTTCTGTCTAGTAACCAATGGTCATGTGGATGATGATGATGTGGATGAAGTGACAGATGTGCTACGTGAGACACAGGTGAGGGAAGGAAAATAATGTGTCCGGGAAAACATCCCTCTTGGTTATTTTGGCATGCTTGCCTTCTTTCATTTCTGATCAGCATCTGTTCAGTGATTTCATTTATATTTATTAACAATTTTATTTTCATTTTACACATGACTGAAAAATGCTTCTTTTTTATTTTTTTTATTTCGACTACTGTAACAAAATAATTCTCGTGAAATTCTAAAAATGTCAGCTAAATAATGTTGACTGACTTTTGTTGTGAATATTTCACCGCCATTCATTACTGAGACTAATTTTCGTGCTATAGGCTGTTACCTAATTCTAGGGAGAGGGTTGTTTTCCTCCTGGTCGAGTTTTCCTCCCACTCCCTCACCTTGTGTTCATGCGCCAGTTAATTAACCGTGGTAGTCAATGGACGTTGGTGGTGATGACTTGATTTTAGAATTGGTGACATTGTTTCCTTGCATGTTTTTTTTTTGCATTCAATTGTTTTACTCTTAATACAAATAATATTAGGGTCATTTGAAAAAGCAACAAAAGTTTGTGAAAACAATGAAGGTGAAAATAATTTTTTCAACAGAAAGTACTACTAAGAAAATCATACAAGAAAATTTGTATCACATTGAAAAATGTTCATCCCAGAAGCTAGAGTAGGTTTTGGACATTGGTCAGAGCTGGCAACCAGAATGTAGTGCACATTTTAAACTTTTTCAGAATAGTGGGGACGTAAGGGCCGAGGTCATAATACTGATCCAGGGCTCATTGTCTATAACAGTACCCACACCAATGTTTTCAGATATCCCAGAGACTGAGTCTTCTCTTGACACCATTGTTACTGGCTGGTTATAAAGCGAATACTGATGACATAGTTCATAGTTCACAGCTTCTGAAGATAAATTATTGTTATTGTTTTACAGCTGAGTCTAGAGGTGCAAAAACACTTGTCACGAAGTGTGCACTAAATTTCACCAAAGTAATGGCAATTTGATATTAAGTATCCTGAAATGAAGTGGATAGAAACTAAATACAATGGGTCCAATCTTCCTATTGTAAGTTCACTTAGCATTGTTTATGATTCCATGCCAGCGTTCCTTTTATATTTTTTCTGTAAATGTCATTTCAGCATGAGGTGACAACCAAGACAACAGAGTTTGTGACCCATACCAGTACAAAGGTGACCCACAATGCCGACGAGGTGACCACCCAGCTGAGTGAGCTCAAGACTACTTCAGCCATTATTGACGACCCTGCGTTGCTCAAACAAAACCTTATGGAGTCCTCCTACACCACCACGACCACCACAGTCAGCAACAGCAATGAGACTTCCGTTACCAATGGTGATGGAGATGCAGGGACGGATGAGTAGAAAGAAAATGGATTAAGTTTAGGATTAGATATGAAATGAATTCTTGAAGAATGCGATTTTCATGATTGATGATAATTTAAGCAGCACATATAAACTCTATTCATTTTGCTTCAAGTCACAATTTAAACAATGAAACCCATCATACTTATTTAATAAACTGCAATGGTTTTGTCAGAAACAAAAAAGGTTTGTAAAGGATACTTTATCAGTCGCAAAATTTCTTGATGGAATCAAATGCCTGACTTATTGGTTCATCTATATTGCAATTTGAAATTGAATTTAATAAATCAGAAATTTAATTTAGGTAATGGAGATTGTGTATGAGTTGGATTCATTTAAAAACAAAAATAATGTTATCTATTTCATTTGTTATCAAATCTTCATTAATCACCAGTCTTGTCGATTAGTCATGCCTCATGTTATTCCCTAATTTATCTGAAGTTTAGAAAACACTTTTTTATTATCATAGCTCATTTTTATGCATAGAGCAATACTTAAATTGAAACTTTTACATCCTTCATGAAGACATACCTATCATTCATTTCTTGTAAAAAATCCTTTCATGCTTCCTTTTTTAAATAAGTTCATGAGCAATTATATACCTTTTTTTTTTATTCATAATTTTCTTTGTGGTAAAATTTACAATGTATTTTGAATAGATGGCTGGGCTTTGTGCATAGGTCATTCAATTCATTGGATGTAATTTACAATTTTGAATTTTGTTGTTGCTGCTGAGAATTTTTTGTTATTGTTTTGTTGCTTTATCTGGTGGATAAATGAATTTTGGAATGGAAGAAGAGGTGGAAGAGACTGGAGGATGATTGAATCACGCATTTGTATTTTTCAAGACTATGTTTCTACATTCCTCCTGTGTGGTGTATATTGGGGCAGAATGATGTGGGTGTGTTGAGGTAAAAGGGGGTTAAGTATTTCATACCTTTTTATTATGGAGGAGGGGGGGACTGGCTGATCGATTCATCTTGGGTCTGTTTTTATAACACTTTTTAGTTGTTGTTCAAACTGCCTTTGCATAGATTTGTATGAATTGTTTCTACTGTGTGTGGGAAGGTAGGTGATGAAGGTCCTTGGATGGAGAGTTCCCATTGTTGAATGATTTTCTGTACCTTTGAATGTTCCACTTGGGCTTGACTAAATAAAACAACTGGGTCCCAGCTTACAGCGGGACGGTTATTTTGTGTTGAAATAAAAGGATGTGTTATTTGATAAAACCCATGTCCAGGGACCAATCACTGTTGAGTATATAAATTAAATTACTTTTGCTTGACTACGTGTTAGATTTAATTGTGGACCACAAGAACCAATGAATGGAGTTGCTATTGGAATTATGTGATTACAATTACGACTACAGCTAAGACTATTAGAATGTCAACTTGTAATTATCTATTTCTGCATTGGTTTTGCCAGATGAAAACAGGCAATGTGGCATATGAATGTGTTGTTGCATAGATTCACCATGCATTCATTACTGTTTCTTGCCCAATAGATGCATAATTTCTCATTTGAATTGATTAGGCGTGTATTCAGATTGAGTTTGTGTTAAATCATTCTTTTGCCTTTTAAAGTGGTCATTTCCGTGGCAGAACTTCCCATTCCTGCTTTCAACCATTGATCACATTCATTCATTGCATACACATCATTTTGTCACAGACGAGTTCATTTTTTTATGATTATTATAATCTGTGCAATTTGCTCCATAACTTTTAGACTAATTGACTCTTTACCGATTTATTTCTTTTCTTTGTTACAGAATATTTTTATGCTTGTGCGAGCGCTTTTGTTGTGAATTTTGTACATTTTTTTGTATCCATCCCTCTACCCCAATTTTTAAAACTTTCATCCTTCATGTGAATAAAAAATGCTCAACTTCTTAAACATCCATTATAATCTTTTGTTTATGTGAAATGCATGCATTGTCCTTAAGCGTCTGGATTGAAACATTTCTTTAATGGCTGACCAGTTGACCCAGTCATTACTGTAAATGTTGCACATGGTCAAATACAAACCAATGTTTGAGAATACAACAAAGACCAATTGTGAAAAGCAATCTAATTTTATACCATCCTGCTTTGGCAGTGTGTGAAATGTGAGATGGGTTGTGGGGTTTTTGGGGGGTTTTTTATGTTTTTTTGGCAGGTGGGAATGGTGAGGCTTTAATTCCTCCCAAATTTTTATATTATGCACTTACAAAATGGTTGTTATCAGTAATTGACTTGGGAGTTCACAAGTTTGGTTGTGTTTCACTACTGCAATTGTAAATCACAATTTCCTTATTCGGCCTTTGTGTTTTCATTCTATGCTTATTGCTATTGGTAAAAACTGACTCATGCTTGTAGTAATGCACATTATTAATTAATTAATGACACTCAAGAACTTCTCAAAAATCCATTTGATATAAATAATTGTGCCAGCTCGGTGTCTAGATTCTCTCTCACATCATCCATGTGCGTTGGTCAATATAATAATGATTTACTACTGGGTGTGCTAGCTTATCCTATGAAGGCATGTTGTGGATGTTGATCCATCAACAAAGTGGCCATCATCATTACCATCTGAACTCTGATGGCCTAACCTGCCTTGGTCATGAGATTCAAACTCCCAACCGCTTCATTGATGTACTGGGCCTTGTGTAACCATGCAATACATTTTAGGTGCTAACCAATCTGCTAATCCATTATTATTATTATTATTATTATTATTATTATTATTATTATTATTATTATTATACTTATTGCTTCTAGGAACATAAGTCGTTAAGTGGAACATAATTCATTCATTAAGTCACCATCACTGCTTTAAACCTCTGTAACGCAATTTATTTTAGTTTATTGCACATTTTTACAGTGATTATTAATAAGTAACAATTATAATTTGGCAAATAAAATATGGATGTTTACTACAATATCACAAGTGTTTTTCATCAATAGATGTGACATCAATACATGTGACATCTTGACAAAAAATGAGAATGGGTGTTCTTTAAAACTTGTCATTTGGACACATGCATACAAGTCACAAGTTTAAGAAGATGCCAGAGATGAGATTATTGGCGTTGCCGTTTTGGAGAACTAGGACCAGGAAGGATGTAGTGAGGCATGAGGTCTTCAGGCGGGGAGATCTCAAATGGACCCATTGCTGTGAGATCGTCTCCAGGCACCTGTTACATTTCTTACAATGCTGTGAGTGTGATATGCCTCTGCCCCATAAAAATAAAATGATTTTGGCAGTCTAGAAGAATCGACAAAACAATTACAATTTTTTAAATTGTTTGTTCCTATAAGCTAAGATTCAGCATCCCTCAAATAAGAGAGCAATGACTGGCATGGTTAACGGTTGTGATTAGAGCAAGGGGTGATTAGATTACTTGGCTGCAAATTATTGTTTCACTTCTTACAATCCTACATGTACATGATACAGGCATTTAACAGTATTAGTATTACACAGCAGGCAAAACTATCTTCTCTGCTTAACTTAATGCACATGACATTCAAACATGGGTTTATAGTCTGTATCCCTGTACAAGTAGACACACAATCCACATCATTTAATTCCACAGCAGGCGGTGCCAATATCTGGGGAGAACACCACGTGGAGAATACATGGTGTAGATATGTAAATGTAAAACAGTGCTTCCTTTCAAATGCCACCCGACACCGACAGGCTTCCCCAGAACACTTGATTTGAAAGGACAACCTAACTGAAAATGGCCGTTGTTGTTGGGCATATGTATGACTGTGCCCTAAGGCCGCGTCATACTAGAATGCTGACTATCTTTCTCTGCCCAAGTCATGTGAGGACTCAACTCTGCCAGGATCTCGAGCTCAACAGTCTTAAGTCTTACTCAGCCACTGGTGGCACATAATAATATAATTCGCTCCCATTTATTAATGACACTCGAGTGAGGTGAAATGGCACAATGTCAATAATATGGTTTACACAATTGATCAACTTCCATTGACTTCCAACATTACTCGAATTGCTGACGGCTAAGGTGTTTGGACATCGCCACCACCAGTTACACCTGAATCAGTCAATTCTACCCCGCCAATGGCAGTGTTGTTCAGTTGAGTTGTATGGACACTTTGCCTCAAATTCATTCTAGTGTTATATTTCCTGTTGCAAACATGCAAAATGATATTTGTCCATCCAAATTCAAAAATAAAACATTACAATTCTTAAAAATTTGTTTACCCCTGGAGGAACTGACAGCTAACATTTTTACATTATCGGAATCCACTCTTTCGTCTCAAACATTATTAAATTAACAACTGGCAAATTACAGAGAAATTGTTTTAATCAATGATGGAATCCAAAGAGCATAATAATTTACTATCCAATACGGTACATCATTAAAAAAAACCCCAAACAAATAATAAAACAACCACAAACGTTTACGGTTTTTTTCAAAGACATTATCTATGTGTATTATTTACACATGAAAGACAATCATTTAATAGTACATAATTTCATGTAACATATGATACTTTGAATAGAAGATAATCAGCTATAGAGTTAAATCTCTCTCTCTCTCTCAAACCAGCAAAGCTATTTCAATTTTTTCTTCTCTTCAGAACAAGCATGTATCAGCATTCATTTCTAATTTTATTTTTTTTAATCAATATTTTTTGTTTTGAGCAAAATTTAATTGTTTGAGGTGGAAAAAAATCAAATAAATAATAAAGTTTTTTATCTTTCTTGATTTTAAGACAGGAAGTCATTTCTTCAGATTATATCTTCTAAGGATTGGGTTCAGACGTATGCAAATGCAATATTTACTTACATTTACATACTTTCATAACAATTTCATTCAATGCAGTGTACAATAAGTAGTCGAGGCAAACCATCAGTGTTAAATCAGTACTGATGGCTGGCAGGGTAATTGCATATCCTACCCACCTACCCAATGCCTTTACAAGTCTTGAAAACAAATAATCCTTTGAAAAGCTGAGAATCTTCATCAATGTTATTAATTAATTTTGATTTTACATCTCTTCCCATTTAACTTTAGAGTTTGAGACCCATTCTGGTCTAGATTGTCATAGATTTTTTTGGGGTTTACATCAATCTATATAATAATATATCAAAATGATAATCATCCCACATCTTCATGTATGTAATTGTAAGAAATGCAAATCATAGGTAGATTAGACAAGATTCATTTCAAAGATATTTTCAAAGAAGCAAAGAAGAGGCGAGAGTGAAGCTAGCCACAAGCCCCAACAATGTATTGCAATGATGACTTTCTCATTTTAAGTTAAAGCCATTCTTCACGTACTCATTATAATATATCTATACAAACATAGGTTGCATCCTAATTAAATACACATGAAATTAAAACAATGAGGTTTTTGACCTTTTTGGATTCATCTTTTTCGAAAGTGTTCAATTATTATCATTGCCTGTCTGGACAATCAGTGTGTTATTATATAATAATATTATATACATGGCTTAAAATAATAAGAAATCTCAAGTTGGGGCTCAATAAACGTGCATGAAAACGAAATCCATTGTTGACATTTTGTTGTCATGAGATCGAGTAATCAATAATTGGTAGTGGAAACTTTTAAAATCTAAATTGGAGGGACGATTACAAGTACAAGGTCAAAAATTGACCATGTTTCATGATATAAATAATAAATAACAATAGTAATAATATTATTATTATTAGATATCTTCTCTTTAACAAAACAAACAAAGAAGCAAACGAAAGCTACAAAATGAAACAGCTGAAGCAGTGTATTACTGTCATGATTATATAAATATAGGTCACCATTAGTGGCAATCCTCCGCCCTGGCATCTACAACTGAAGGATATATAAATAACACATACTTCTAAGGTTTCAATAGCAAATTAACATGATTAATAGGTAATAATAAACAAAAACCATGTTTTTCATGGTTTATAATAAAAAAACGGAGTTGGGCACAACCTGGCGATGATTGGCTCGAATTCTTTGATGCATGGTCATGTCATTATTGTGCGTCATTCAGAGCCAAACATGGGGCTGGCCTAACACTGCTTTGAAGTATAAGTATAATTAAAATTAAAGAGATGGAATAAACAAATAATCAAATAAATTACACAGGTCCTAGACCCTTTGATAATAAAATAGTTGTCCTGATAGGACAAAATATTTTTAAAGCAAACACCCACCCCAAAAAAACAAAACTAAAACAAAGCAAAAAAACAAAACACCCCCAAAAAACAAACAATTTTGATAAGTCAGCACATAATATATACACTGTACCTACATGATTCATTGAAAAGCAACGGATATGACAAATATTAATAATTAATTCTAACTCATTTAAATATGGAATATTTAAATAATAATAGTAATCACAGGGGGTGCAAGTGGTCTAGCGCTTTGTATTCCACCGCAGACACTGAAGGTACCGAGTTTGATCCCCGCTAGATGAGAATATTTTTTACACTGAAAAATTATCGATTTGGCTGATGCCAAGTGTAAACAAATGGTGCCTAGTTGGAAACATGATGTTTCCAAATTATAATAACTGCATCGCCTGGCTCTCTAAGGATAGTGAAGTCAGAACACCAGGCTTCTCAGTCTCAGCGGGTCCAGTGTCTGCACTAGGCACATTAAAGAACCAAACCCCAGCAGTTGCAAAATCCTAAAGACTAGGATGCTCGTGGCAACATTTTAGTTCTACCCACGAGACAGTGGGCTGATCACCTGCTTGGTCTTCCATTTGTGATCCAAGACGCTTTCTCTCTCTTATGTTACATTAGAGATGGTCCCTACACTGGCGCTTTCCCTCTCTTATGTTCCATAGAGCTAGTCCCTACCCTGACTGCCCTGAGGTATAAAAGGGAATGGATAATAATAAGAAAAAAAAAGCAAAAGTAATCACAGGATTTCACAACATGAGGTGGGGGAAGGGGGAGGGGGCTTTAACATTAAATTGCTTGTGAATAAACCAAATAAAAATTGTGCGGTCAACAAGGGGTTACCATAATGGCTTAAGTCAAACATAGGCCAAGATATAACTAGCCTGTTATTACAACATTCCTAATAAATGGCCTTCCTCCCTAATGTCAACAATAACATCAAAAATGGGGGGAAAAATGAAATAAAGAAAAAAAGAAGATGATGTTTTTAGAAATCATAAAAAGCAAGATTTAAATATAATACTAAT
Source organism: Dirona albolineata (assembly GCA_031763155.1). Classification (NCBI taxonomy): domain Eukaryota; kingdom Metazoa; phylum Mollusca; class Gastropoda; order Nudibranchia; family Dironidae; genus Dirona; species Dirona albolineata. The sequence continues at coordinate 5,461 of JARFNW010131997.1, read as the reverse complement.
ATAGGCTAATTTAGTCAAAACCAAGAAAAAATATGTAGGTCATGACGGTAGCACGTCGACGGTTATAATAAATATAATGCTTGTTTGGTTCTACCATAAGTGAAGATAAGATTAGGGCAAAGTTTAATCATATTCAGCCCAATATTATTATGTTGTTTAACAAAAATAATTTTATACTTTTAATTAGTGGCATCGGGTGGCTGGGTGGAAAAGCTGTCAGTGTCAGCCTCAAGAATGTAAGGTCCCAGGTTTGAATCTGATGTTGGGGAAGTCTTAACATAGCTTTTGCTGACTCGGCTCGACTACGAATGAGTGGCCAGCATCAGACAAGACATGTGTGCTGTGCTGTGCCGTTGCGTCAGGCTGTTTTTTTAAAGCACTTTGAATCACACAGCCTGCTGGGGGACACGTGATGTAAAATCTTGAAGCCTGTACTTGTACTGGTACTGGGATGTTGACTATAACTCTATAGTTAATATGCTAATGTTACTGTGGTGGGAATTTTGACTCAATAAATAAGAAATACAGTCAAACTTTATGCGACATTCTAAACTGCCTCGCCTCTAAAATTTTGCATTACACTTGAACTTGTATTTCTATGTTTTAAAATATTTTTTTATTCATTACTGCATGTCCACGTTTGTAAGACAAATTTCCGAAATGATGAATAAAGTTTATTATTATTATTATTATTATTATTATTATTATTATTATTATTATTATTATTAAAAGGCTAACATTGAAAACAAGCTCCTAAAGCAGGACCTCATTAAATGCCAAAGGACTAACTCATCAGGCCTGTAGGAAATTAGCGCAGATGATTCCTATATTCCCCACCTCTAAAACTACCATCAACATTAGAATTAAATGAGGTTTTGCTTTTACCTCTAAGCTTGATGAAAATATACACATAATGTTAGTACCCTTTCAACAGTGATTACATTAAATTCAATTCAATTCAGTGCTCTACAATGTTTATAGTTGAAATTAATATTCCATCCTTTGCAGAGCTGGGCTGAAAACGGTATTATTCTACTACCTACTACCATCCTTGTTTTAATACAGGTGGCAGACCATCATGATATTCAATTACGTATATAATAATATATGTGATCATAGATAAGTCTATTACTATTAAAACAAAATGAACATTTCCCCATGAACGCAGCCACCAAATAAATCGCTCCTTTGAACCCCGAAGTCATGTGACTGTGACATAATAATAATATAGAAAAATAAATAATGAGCAGGCATTGGTACCAGGTAGCTGGTGGTAGAATACAAGTAAAGCAAGGCAGCGCCAGAACACGGCACCATAAAAAAGAAAGTCATAGGACAGATTCTTTTATCTTATTTCCTGTCCCAAGATTACTTTCCTTGAGTGACCAGCATTACACAGCAGGTATTTTTGGTTGGGGGAAGGAAGACATAAACAAATTTGGGGGCTAAAGTAAAGAAAAAAAAGAAAAAAAAAAGAAAAATTCCCCCCCAAAAAACAGAAGAAATTAAAAGACACGGAAAATTCATGTCTGAAAACATTGTCTTGGCTGATTCACAGCAGTAGATACTGTATAAGTATAATCATATCATATCATATCATGGTTAATGACCTGCATATGTATAACATATAATATCATGTATATTATCTAAAGTGGCTCTAGTGTTAGATCTAAAGTATCATCAACACTATGTCAGTTGTCACACAACCAAATAGTTAAAGAGGCAAAATAATATTTTTAAAAAATCACTGTAACATATTATAATTATATCATCTACGATAAAACATTCCATCTTCTATGGCTTGTCCAATCGTCATCGAGACTTCTTCGGAGACTTTCCTAATATGGCACTACGAATGGCTTTGTCGGTGGCCGTGGCCTTAGGACCCAGCATGGCCTCACTGGCCACATTGGGCCATCCCACTTCATTTCCCACAATGGCCACATTCTTCAAACCCTGTAAGGATTAAAGACAGAAAAGGATCAATGTGACGGTTGTCTGGTTGTGTGTGGTGGGAGTGTGTTACAAGTATTGTCATTGTTATAAGAAAAGCACATCAACTCAAGGCAGGTGGTAGATGAGGTTGGAACAAGTAGAAACAGAATAAGGAGATAACACCAGAGGTGCCCTCCAATTGCCCACATATGAGTGTGTGTGTGATCATGTGCGTGCGTGCTTGCATATGTGTGTGTGTGTGTGTCTGTGATCATGTGCGCACATGCATGTGTTTAATTTAGAACTATGATAAATAAAACCAGTATGTCCACCATTCCTAAATAAATAATTTAAAAAATTGCCTTTATTTTGTCTACAAAACTTACCTGCATCAAGGAGATCCGAAGATGATTTCGACTGATCAATGACACAAGGTAGACTTCCAGCAGATCCCACTCCTGGAAACAAAGACAGTCATTATAATAACCTGGGCAACTATAGGAAAGAACTGGCAATCTCGGCAAAGCTAGTAAGTCCAGACGTTGAGACCTTGGGAAAGACTCTTCACTCTTCACATTATTTAATCAGAACCAGACAGACAACAGGCAGTGAATGTAATAGGACACGATCGCTAGCAAGTTTTTCCCAGCAACTTGACCTTGCTATTCGGGGAGTACCGAAAACAAATCATGAGATTCCTTATTCACAACTGAAAAGTTTGTTTGTCGCTGTACTTCTTACTCATAATAGACCAATCTCTATGGAAATGGAAAACCCAAGTAAACGGTTTTCACCTATTGTCTGAATGTTAGCGATGTACCTAACGAAATGACAAGTACAGGGCTGTCTGAAAAGTGATGGATGCGACTGAACTGAAAGCCAGCGCAACAGGCCAGCTGATCATTGAAGTCCTTGTGATTGAAACTGGACAATTGTTCCATCGTACGCTCAATCAAACACAACGCCTCAAGAAGGTCGTCCAAGTATCAAGGCTCCATCTTTAATCATTCACTCATTCCTGAGAGATGTGATGAATTTTCTCAACAAAGCACCTCAAATTGAATGTAGGTTTGGGTATGGTGAATATTCCAAACGTAATAGGGGCGTGGCAAGTCAAGTGTTAAAACTTTGGGAAGCGTGGCATTGATTTTATAACAAACATCATTGCGAGTGGGTGAAAGTGAAGTTAAGTAGATAGTATATAAGGTTGGGCAATTGTTCTATTACTATAATTATTTATCATGAGCCTGAGCATACCATGACAACAAATGCAGTGTAATTTCCTGTCACGGATCAATAAAAGTTATCTTATCTTATCTTGATAATGATAAAATCACTCATTTCATTCACCCTCACCTTGAAATTGTCGTGGCCTTCTTGACAGTTTTACTGCAATCACTAATCGCAAGAATTTAACTAGGTGCTGGTATTCATGAATGACTAGAATTTCTATAAAAAATTGTTGTTGCTGCAACTTACCAAGGCCAGCTCGTCCACTTTAAGGAAAAGGTCGGTGAGTGCACCCACGGCTGCGGGCTGCAGGGCACTGGTGTCATTAGAGTCAGGGGTCAAGGACTCGTACAGCTCCCAAAGGGGTCGCAGGATGCATAGGTCAATGTCAAGGGTCGCCTTAGACACACACACACAAAAAAAAAAGAATGAGGTGAGTTAGATGGAAACTGGTAAAGACAAAACTAATTAAATCTGCCTGCAATATGGACACATACATTCATTCTTCCTTCGGATCATTGATGATTGGAATTTTTGTGACGACCCCACAGTGAAACAATCGAACAGCAAAACAAAGGAGACATTCAAAACATTGATGTCTCACCATCACTGACTTTTTGTTATTCTTTCTTTCTTTTTTTTATCAATTTCCTTTCTACCTTTCGGTGCAAGGTTAAGTGTGGACAAACTTTCTGCCGTTGATCTCTATCCAGAGTCATCCCCTTTGCATCCAAATACTTTCACCCCCTCTTTTCTATCACCTCTGATATTGTTTCTTGCCATACTTTCTTTGGTCTACCTCTTGGTAATTTACCTTGTTGCCTACATTCTTTTCGTTGTTAACATTATTATTTCATCAATATAACATTAATCATTTACATTCATAAAAATGTACTTTAAGTGATAGCACCACCCTGGAATCAATATAATAATACTCTCCAAAGAGTCTGCTACTCCAGTATCTATACAGATAAAGATACAAAAATAGTGGTATATATAATACAAGCTTCTATTAGTGACAAACTACATTAAATAACGTTTCAGGTTTCCCCTTTATCAAATAACATACAACGGAAATACAAATGTAAATAAAATTATAAAGTGGACAGAGGGGAGAAGTACGTCTCTAGGTTCCTCCCTCAGAAAAAAATGACGTGCCATACAATAGAATAGAATAGATATACAGATACAGAATCATTTCTTGCACATAAAATCCAGCATCCGTTGTCCCTATCTGAAAGTTCTTCAAACAGTCTCAGGTGCTTTCAATCAAACAAACTCAACGAACCAATGGCTTGACTAGTCCACACCTTGTCTACATGGAGGTAAATAAGCATGTATCGTGATATAATGTGGTTGTCACCTTGTTCACATGGGGGTAAATAAGCGTGTATCGTGATATAATGTGGTTGTCACCTCGTCCACATGGGGGTAAATAAGCATGTATCGTGATATAATGTGGTTGTCACCTCGTCCACATGGGGGTAAATAAGCATGTATCGTGATATGATGTGGTTGTCACCTCATCCACATGGGGGTAAATAAGCGTGTATCGTGATATGATGTGGTTGTCACCTTGTCCACATGGGGGTAAATAAGCGTGTATCGTGATATGATGTGGTAAGTACCTTGTCAGGGTTGTCCTTCTTGTGCTGGAGTGCTAGAATTTTCAACATGAGATGGATGGCCTTGAGCCTCTGCAGACTGGACTGTTTGACGGAGACGTACACCAGGCTGTTCCACAACTGGCCCAATGGGAGGGATCTGGGGAGCAGACAACCATACAATTATATTTAAAAAAATTTTGATTTGAAAATTAGAATATATAAAATAATAATAGTAAGATCTGAACTCTTTACCGACTTTTCGAGGACCAAATTAGAAAGAAGAACAAAAATATATAGAAAGAGGGAACAAACCGCAACGGTTGTAAGACTGGCACCACTGACTATAAACATTGTTGGTCTTTGTCTGTGACTCATTAACGCCATATAATTTGATTAGAAAAAGGATGAATGTGCAATGCAACGATGTACCAGCCATTTGAGGGTTAAATATAGAGGGGGAAAAACTCCAAATCAAACCCAGTCTACGTATGAAAAGTTCCATGACGAAATGTACTGAAAGTCTAAAACGACTCATTTCATAGTTGTTTAGGTATGCAAAAAAGGTGAAAATGGTGTAGCTCCAGGTATAAACAGATAACAATACAAAGAACATTTCGGGTCTCCCCTTCATCAGCCAACAAGCACAAAAAACATAAAACAAATAACACAAATGGAAAATCTCAAACTGT